>JAJHUR010091094.1:0-47702 GCA_027495735.1 Lutjanus campechanus
CACACACACACACACACATTTGAGGAGAAGAAAAAAAGATGACTATGAACTATGAACTACTGATGCTGAAATTAGACCAAACGTGTCATTGACGTTACTGCCACCTGTTGGCCAGACAGAGAACTAGTTTTAAACATGCTCTCAGACACTAAAGAAGGTAGAAGAAGGTAAAACCAGGGTGTCTGGTGGTCCTTAAAAAGTCTTAATATCACATTTACAAATAAAAAGTCTTAATAAGCATAAGTAGTCTTAAATTCTGTTTTGGAAGGTCTTAAATATTTATTTACTGAATACTGTAAGCACAGTCTGAAATTCACTCCCAAGTGCAAAATGCCTGTACAGTATCTAAATCAACAAGAGTCGCATTCGAATGCATACATATGTATTTAAAAATTGTATGTATTTATGTATTTACATAAAAATATGTATTTATAAAACGGACAGTTGTAATATTGTAATATTAAGAACAAATACATTTTTTTCCACACAAATAAAATAAATATTATGACAAATGTTCTTTATCTCAACCAGTTATCGTCATTTTGCCTTACTTATAATCTAATGTTAAGTTTTACTGCAAAATTGGCCTTAAATTTAATTACATGGATGCATTAAAGTCTTACATTTAAGTTGCTGACAAATGTAGACGCCCTGTAAAATGTGGTGAAAGTGTTAAGTTAGTGGCATTACATTCTTGAAAGTAAACACTTCGACTGAGCAGCACCAACAAAGATTAATTTGATCTAAGATTAGTTCTAATGAGAGTTTAGTAGAATTAGGTTTAAAATGAACAAGAGGTTTAAATGAAATATTTCTTAATCTTAAGCTAGTTCAAAAGTAACACATGATTTACAGTTAAACCATGATTTAATTAGGTTTACAAATTAATCTTCGTTGGTGCTATCCAACCTCAGAGTGAGTGCAAGCTCAGATAACCAAACACCCAAATTTTACATTTTAAAGGCAGCTCAATGTTATTGATAGAAATACATTCCACCTGTCATTTTGAACTGGACGTGTACCTTTGAACAAGTCAATCCTGTCTCCTAGGGGAAATGATCTCCATCAGTGCTCTGTGCAGCTTATTTCAGGCTGACATTTTACCTACTGTTTCATGTGGGTAATTAAACACCAAGATGTAGGCCACCCAGGCCCCTACTGACACACACACACTCACACACAGATCAGATAGCAGCACTGACCGAGAAAGAATGACATTAAACGGTTTGACTAGACAGAAAAAAACATCCAGGCAATAAAAAAAAGACATCAAACACACAAGTATTTTCAATTTGCTCATTTTCTGTGTTTGAATATAAAAAAACTCAAAGGCTACGCTGGTCTAAGTGAATCAAGAGGAAAGCCAAGATCCCTTGATGATTTCACCAATTAAATCCACTTCAGTAGACAGAGCAGATGGGTTAAAGAAGGGCTTTTTCATACAGTACATGTTCCAAATTGAACTGTTGTGAACAGGGAAATAGTGAGGCATAAAATCAGTGGAGCAGAAGAGAGCGGGAGGGTTACAGCGAGTGTTTGTCTCCCTGGGTGCCACGGCTGAGATTGGCATCCTTACTCTTTGCATACTGATGCTCTCAGCTTCTCTGTCTCCCTCTTTGACAGACACACACCTTGTTTTGAGTCTGTGGCTCTTTACAAATTCACTTCACACCCGCCTGCAGCCCAGTGCTTCCACCATCCTGATGTTATTCATAATGTCGGGCTGAGTCAGGGCACCGGAGAAGTTGTGGCTGCTGATTCACTGGGAAAATTATTTCATTTTCTCTGCTCCCATTCTCTCTGACCCACCACCAAAAGCGCAGAGAGCAGCCTGGGTGCTCTGAGTGTTATTTCTTAGAGGGTTTAGAGTCTCTAAGCTGTCCCTTTCCTCCCTGTCAAGCCTAAAATAACTACAGGCAAAAACCCCCTTGGATCAGGCTGAGGCGCTGGGAATCCATGTCACAGGGAGGATGATGGAGGTGGAAGCTGCTAAAAACAGATCAGCTCTCTCTGGTGCCGACTAACACTGCTGCAGCTCTCCCTATCTCGTGAGAAATTAATTGCTTTTGTCACCGTCCTTCACTCGAGAGGGATGAAAAACTAACTTACAGTGGGGAAGCTGCAGGTAAAACTCAGCGTGGGGTCAAGGGATTTAAATCATGTGAGAGCTGTAATTTAAAAAAAAATAGATTAAAAAAAGAACCCACTCATGCATTGCTGCTCCAAAAGATGTTTCTTTATTGGAATCATCATCTGAACTCACTTCCCAGCATACACCATGAAAACATCTTGCGGCATCTCTTTTCTGCAACATTTTTTAAAAAGTAAAAAAACAGGCAAGCTTAACTATGAACTGGAGAGGAGACGGAGGTGGCTCTCCTCACTTTGTGCTGATATTTGAGTGTGAAAGTTTTACATTTCTTTCAAAGAAATAATTTTTTTAAAAAAGAAGAAAAAAAAGCTGTCACTGTCCGTCCTCGCCCTTTGTAACAAAACATGTTTCTCAGAGTTTGACTGGCCTTGAGCCCTGCAATTTGAAGTTACTTACAATAATAAGAGTGCCTGGTTGCATAAATCATCTTAAGTTTCAAACTTAAATTGGCCCCTTAAGCAAAATATTTCCCTAAACTAAGTGGTTCACTTAGGAGCGTTGCATAAAGCCTCTTAGCCTGTCTCCTTGCCTAAGTGTAGACTAAGGTTGGGTTGCACCCACAAGTATTGATTTTTAAACCTGATTAAATCATGGTTTAAATTCAAATTATCTGGCACCAAACTTTTAAGTTATCTTAAAATTAAAAAAGATTAAATACAAACCTCTTTAAACCTTTTTTTTAGTTTTTACTCTTAACTGAGATTAAAGTTAATTCTGTTACACCAAAACTTTAAACTCCAATTAAAAGTGTGATCAAGTATTAACATTAGACTTACACTTGAGGAGGCCTAACTATTAAAATAGCGGCCCATTTCCTCAAAGAAAGTTTAAGGACTGAATGAAGTCGTTTAAGTTTTATGTGTCTCTTGTTTCATTCCAGTTAGTAATTCACCCAACAAGTTTTTCTCAGAGGAGAAATGAGAGAATCTCTACCGAGCCATCATGAGCCATCATAACCTAACTAACTTTTCAGTTAGCGAGCAGTTTAATTAACTTTTTTGCTAGATAACAAACGATGCAACATTTGTTAAGGAATACAGAGCAGCCAAATGTTAATGCCCCACGGTTTGGAATTAATCTTTGATTAAATAGATTTTTTTGGTGCAACACAGTCTGGCTGTACCTTCTGTCATAATACAGCAAATGTGCACTTCAGTTACCGTGGTTACACTTAACTCACGTTCTTCTTAAATGTCGCTAGACAGCAATCTCAGTTGTTAGCTAGCTTCTCCAAAATGGACGACAGAGCAGAAGATGTGGCAAGAAGTCATGAAGAAATATGATAAAATAACTGACAGCAAGACAGGAGAAAACATCGACAGGGGCCGACAAAAAACTGGTATTTCAATAAAACGAAACAGCTAATGGAAATACATGAGACAGAGTTATGTTAATGTTTGGCTAGCTAGTCAAAGGTGCTAGTACTAACTTCAAATCTAGTTGTTAGTTGCTAGCAACAAGTGGTTTGCATTGCTCATCGTGTCCAGTGGGTTTTCCCTGTCCTGAAAAATGTGTCTTGTTATCTCACAAATTATTTAACTTTTCAAAGGGACTGTTAAAACTCTCTAAAAGAAAATGCTTGCTAAGGATTTTCTGGCAACACTCACTGCAACAAGGGAATACTTAAGTAGCTAAGGGCACAGTTGGAGATTAGAGGGTTTTCCCTTACGATATCCAGTGAAAATTTTTATGTTGACTTTATGCAACTCATTTTTTTTTCTAAGGCATCATTATATGAAAATGTGAAGGAAACCTTATACTAAGTGGTTTTATGCAACCAGGCACAGCATTTGAACAATCTTTCCATTCTAAGAACTGAATGCTCCACATTTGCAGTTTTTTTGGGGCCATTTTAGATTTGCTTTTGTTTTCAGCATGTTGTATTGTGCAACCAACTTGCTTTCAGGGTGCAATAAAACCTAAAATTACTGTCAATAGCCTCTACAGTGATTCTTCCAGGGTACATCTCCCCTCAGAGAGCACGCTCTGATATTGCAGGTCTCCAGGCTAGACTCAAGTCGGACAAAATGAACCTCACGCGGGTGCTGCAGACCATGCTGAAATATTGTACACATACTGTACCGTGACTACACAGAAATACAGAAATCATCCGCCCATGTTAAGGTGAGAAGATGCAAATATACAGAAAAACCTCTTTTAGTAACATTTCTATTCCACAATCCACTTACAAACCATCACTATCTTGTCCCTTTATTGTTTGTATTACACACAGGCCTGCCACAAACTCACTCACAGTCACATACAGGTTATGTTAGTACACCAAGTCTTCATCGTATCTCATCACATCTGTGCTCCTGCAGTCTAACGCCAGGCTAAATCTAGAACGGGCCTGAGGTTAGTTTGTGCTCAAGCTCGCCATCTACATCCATTAACAGTCATATACGTGATCCACCCACAAGCTAAAGTACAGTACGTCTGGATTTTGTGCAAATCAAATCAAATGTACCAGTCCGTTTTTTCAAAATAGTTTTCATTAAAAACTGAGGAAGTCTGATGGTTTGTCGACATTCAACTCAACTTGACCGAGAAGGTCATGGTTATTCTCCACAACACCGGCCCTGGTTCGTCACTGCTCCTCTCACACAAACAGTTTTTTTTTTTTTTAATATCACAGTTAAAACTGAAAGAAGCCACACAACGACTCAGTGAGCGTGTGTGTTAGTGCTGGAGCAGAGAGTTGGCCTAACACACTCCGTTTTCACGACAGAAGGTGATCTTGAAGTTGACCCCTGTGCGGAGAGCTGGTTTTGAAACACACACACACACACACACACACACACACACGCACACACGCACACACACACACACCTGCAAACAGACAGAAATCATCACTCATCCAAGGAGGCATTCCACGAAACTTGTATTGGATGTATTGTTGGTTGTAAACTGGCACTGGTCAAGAAAGTACCATGTGGCACCAGGAAGAGGAAGCTACGTCCCTCTCTGGCTGTCTGAGGTCGGACAGCCGCATCACCGTATGGCTTCATGGGAGAGGTCTGGCTGAGGCGATGGGAGAGAAAGGAGGCGGCGATTTCAAGATAAATTTGGCGTTTATTTCCAGCAACTGACAGAGTGTGCTTTACAGTTTTACAGTCACCCTTGCTGCCCTTTTCTCCCATGTGTCCTTGGTCCAGACCTCTCCCCTCAGACCCCCGTTGGGCCACTCAGCTCTCATTTCTCCATGAGTGACAGCTGGATGATGCGCTGTAGCTCTTCCTCCTCCTGCCGCCGCCGAAGCTCTGCTTCTTCCTGCTCCCGAGCCGAGATCTCCATGGCGATGCGCAGTTGCTCGTTGTAGCTGCAGGTGGTGGGCTTCTTCTTGGAGGGGGTGGAGGAGAGGCTGGAGGGGGGGCGGGCCTTGTGCTGGGGGGTCCTGGAGTGAGGAAGAAAACAGTTTAAGTAGCTGCTCGAGGACTGAAATGATGTTACCTTCTGGACTTATAATTACACACTTTATAATAACCATGATTAACAAATGCTAAACTGATAGTGAATTATTAGTTATTTCACTGTTAAAAAACAATGAGATTACATTTTTGTTATGTGTGCAGCAATAAAATAGTTTACTATGCAATCAGAATGTAATTGTTATCATCTAATATCAGGTAAGACACAAAATATGGTTTTCATTTCATACTAAAACAATTTGTGGATTGCCAGTTTGTGAAAATCCCTTTTGCTGATATTTATCCTCCAATATGACACTTGCTTTGTCTTTATAAGTAACTCTTCAAATCTTCTCTTCTTCATCAAAAAGTCTCCTCCAATAGACTGTTTAAACTTTTCTGGAAAAAATCATTTATTAACTTACAACTGCAGAAACACCCTGTATCACTGATTTATTGATGTTAGTTATAAATCACCAATGTTTGCTGTCAGCCTTTGATGTTTTATTCACATTTGTAGCCTCAGATCTGATGTCTTATTATAAAGTGAGGCCCAAATGCAACAATTAAAAAACATTACGGTAACTATAGACAAAAGAAACAGATACATGCCATAATTTTTTGTATCAGCAGAAAAGCTACATCAAGAAATTGTTGTAAAGCTGATCCTCCAGGGAAAGAGCATAATATTGTTTAGGAAATGTACTCACTGCAAAAAGAGGCATATCTTTTAGAGGTAAAAGTGGCTCATTTATATGAAAGTGAGACGAGGAACATGTAACTTAACTGATCAATTATGGAAAAGTTTGTCATAACAACGTATGTACAGTATAGCAGATGTCTAAAAGAATCTATGCCAGTGGCAGTCAAGTTACAGCCCGTGGGCCTGATTTGGCCCATGATAGGGTGCTGGGTTTTTTTCAATTCAATCACATTGAGAATACATTTTTACAAGATATCAGGGTCATAGGTTTGTTACAACAGCCAATGGGGATCTTCTTCTTTTTTACCTCGTTACATGACTGAAAGGACACCACACAAACTTTTAGGTTAAGTTTTTTACAGTCTACAACATTGTTTTCAAGACTCAGTTTCGTCTAACAGTATGACACTGGTGCAAGTAAACACTGCAGGAGAAAGATTGTCAAAAGAGGGAAAGACAGACGGGCCTGTCTGTCTGTGTATCCATCCACTCATCTACAAATAGGGAAGACACAGAGAGAAAACACTGTCTAAAGATAACAGGCTAAAGTCAACAGTGGTACTGTCGACTGTGAAAGCAGGAAACTCTCTCCACAAACACACACAGACACACATGCAGACACACACAGTAGTGCACAGTAGACAGGAGATGAGAGGAGAATAGCACGATGGATAAGTAGAGGACGGGAATACAGGATGTGAGTCAGGGATGGAGGGAAAGATCTGCAGGATGGAAAAATCACAATGGAAGAGTGGAAGACACTGAAGAATAACAATACAGGACAGAAATGAGAGGAAGTCGGAGACAATATGGGTGAAGGAATGGCAGGAAATATCGCCTTGGTCCTGACAGTCATGGAGATTTATGTTTTTTTTCTTTGAGGATTCCAGCTCTTTTGAAGATAAAAGTCCTGTTCATTTTTTAATAACTGATGTCGTTATCCAACTTAATCTGTAGCTGCTGGTTGATTCCTGATAACAGAGGAGATGGACTTTGGAAAGAGGGTGGGGAAATGTGGAGAGCGAGTGTATTTACAGAACAGGGAGAAAAAAAAGCAGAGAGAAAAGGGTAAAAAAGAGAGACAAAGAAAAGGTCTGAAACGTCTGACCTCTCCAGACGACTTGGGTCACAGGACAGGGGGTGTGTTCCTGGCTTGCTGTTGGTCAGCGCCTCCCAGATGGTCACCTAGAAACAAAGAGGCGGCCACACAGGAAGTCAGAGAGGCAGCTCAGGAAGTGGGTAAACATAAACATCACAGATAAACAGATGTAAAACAACTGCACGATCCTCCCTGCAGGCTTCCTCCTGTTAATGTATGTTAAGGTACCTCTTACTCACAACACACAGACAGTCAGCTGGCTTGATTATAAATTATGAACTGACTATATGTAAACCAGATTGATCCTGGCCCTGCTTCTTTTATACACACACCCAATATTAATACCACAACTGATACCACTATTAATATTGATAAACTCACGTTAAAGGCCTGGTGTGTGAGATTTATAGGGATTTACTGGCAGAATATGGAAGAAAGGAGATCCACCCACTAAATCCTACACACTGGTCCTTTAAAGATAAAGGTTCATATTCTGCCACTACTCTATTAATGCACATCATACCATTTACACTGAAATATTACATTAACATAGCATATTTGAACAGTGACTCATTAAAGGGTTAATGGTTTTGCATGATTTCAGATTAAATTATGCATACTGTATTTCATATTATTGTTTTTATATTTATTTTCTACCGAAGGCTGGGTTACCCATAGGGAAAGCTGCTGCCTTAAGGGGCCCTGAAGACCCAAAAGTTGACTGTGTAGTGATTACTTTGTGGTAATTTGATTGATAACAACTTAATTTGTTTTTAACTTAATCTTGAGGTCCTGTTTTATAATCTAGTCTTAATACATTTAATATTTTAGTAATTATTATGCTTACATGGTTCACATTCTTAAATAAGTTCTGCACCACAGAACTTTCCCCAGTAACAAGGAACCTTTGGAGAAACTCAGTAAGTTTTCACCATAGTTTCCAAAAAGTCCCAACTCGGGAGGTCTTACTTTCCAAAAGTATAGGAGGTTTGGGATTGGGGTTTGCAGTGCTGAACATTTCTGAACACTCGCGGCACTTTATTTCAGCAATGATTTTTAAAGTCTGCAACTACAAAGCAGTTTGTTTTTTATTCATTGTGCTTTGACACATGCGGTTACAGAAGAATGCATACAACCGATTGACTGACTTTTGCTTTTTATGTCATAACTGTTTGTCAGCATGCACAAAAATGATGTGTAAAAACAGCCATCTCTTTCAGCAACTGACCAATTTGCATAAACATTTGGGGCTTTTACAGACACAACACCATTAAGTATTTTAGTTCCTTGAAAAGTAGTTCCTGCATGGGACTAAGTGTCAACTATTTTGGGTGGAAAGCAAACTGCAAACTGCCCACAGCTCAGTTTTGCAAGTAAAAGATACTGTAGGTCACATGACAGTGAATATTTATGAAGCTTACATTATAATTACAATGGAAACCTGTTAAAGTGAGATTTGAATATTTATTACATAAAAAAATTGCTATTTTTCCCTTACTAAGGGTCATGACCAGGCTTCAACCGCAGCTGCTTTCCCCTTGCCTAATTGTTTTCTGTCTCTATCGCGAGCAGGCTGCTTCTTGTTTGAGTCGACTACACAAGGTAACCTGAGGAACATCAAGTTTCACTGCAGCTTCTCATTTGACAGTTTTTCACAAGCCTAAGGAGACTACGTTGTTCATAGAGAGAAAATCACTTTTTTTTTTTAACCTGTCATGATTTCAGTGTGCATGCCAGAAACCAGAAGCATACAGATTACCATGAGGCAAAGTATCATGGAGTAAAGTTTAAAAAAAAAAGCTACTGTAGTAATAAAATTGCTTTGCATATGTTGTCATGTGTGAATACACCCTGTAAGTAGACTACTTGATTATAATAAGCAAATTATTTAAAGAGCATTTACATAAGAATGATTCTGTCCCAAGCTTTTTGATCCATACATGAGGTTGATCGCTGTAAGCAGGTTCCACTGAAAATCTATCATGAAAACACACATTTTCATGCATTGGAGTGATGGCAGGAATGCAAGAAACGATCAAATTCCCTTATAAAAGCACAATAAATATTGCAAGCTCCCCATAATTGAATGATCAGACGAACATCCATGTTGACTGGCAAAGACCTTGCAGGTTGAAACTTGGCATTATTAAATGTTGGGGAGTTTGAAATACTGTTTAGACTACCTCTCTGTTTCCCTTGTGTGCTGTTTTTGTCCTGCACCAAACTCCTTATTCTTTATCAGCAGGTTTGATTTCTTGACAACCTGGCTGTGCGATAGTCCCTGCCTGCATTACCACAGAATAAGGACATAACAAAAAAAATCTGCCAGGATTAAGATAAGATAAAATAAGATATTCCTTTATTAATCCCACAGTGGGGGAATTTCTGAATCTAGGATTCAACTGTCAAGTTTTGTGATGATAATTAATGATTTCTGTAGTAAAATGAAATGAAACTGTGAATGAACGATGAGAAATTATATTCTAGAGGATGACAGGCTGTAATGTAAGCTTGATTTGTACATTAGTTAATGCTGAAAAACATGCAGTGTCAGCACTATGGTCCATCTGTCCTGCTTCGAATTAGAGCTGTAATTAAAAGTGTCTTCACCTTTCTCACCACTGTTTGAAGCAGTAGTTTGAACAGCTCAGGACTGCTGAGATGACTGTACAAACTAAAGCACAAATCCTCAGCTGCAACCTTGCCTGTCTCTCTTCTACATTTCCCTCCTGTATCCAAGCTAAGAAAACTCGGAGGATGTTCTCCGACCTTTCTGACCGAGCCTATTTATACTTCTCTCTCTGTACCTCTGGAAGAAGGCCAAGGACTATCAGGACCTGGATCTGTGGGATTTCAAAGCAGCACCTATCCTGAGGCAGTGTTGAATATAATGGGTCTGGCCTCCACACATTACAGGCAATTTATTCTACTTATCGATTTTACTTCAGTATTGATTGTTTTTATTTTGAAACTGGTTGCTTTTTTCCCCAACTTCACTGTGTCTATTTGTCTGGTCACGCTTGACTTATTGGAGAATTTAGTGCTGTAATTTGTACTGGGTGTTTCATAGGGGGGATATGGTGCACCTGGGTTGATACAGTAGAATGGCTTTGTGAATCTTGAAAACTTCATGCAGCTTTTGCAATCTGCGCTTCCGTATTACTTTACAGTGAGACACTACAAATATATATTTATGTACAGGCACAATAGCCAAAATATTCAACACAATCAAAGGTGACATAATTGACCATTAGTTAAGCCCCTCCCCTGAGCAGTGATCGTCCAATCATAGCTCAGCAAAAGTCACTAGACACCGCAGGTTGGTCAAGCTTTGGATTTCTCAATATATTAAAGCAGTGTGCATGTGGCTGTAGTAAGAGAAATACTCTGCATTTAAAGGTGGAGTGTGTAGAATTTAGTGGCATCTAACAGTGAGCTTACTACTACAAAGAACTCATCTCACCCTCTCCTTCCAAGCATATAGGAAAACCTGCAGTGGCTGCGAAAACTCTTGGTTTGTCCATTCTGGGCTACTGCAGAAACACCTTTAACTCACAGGGCTCTATCTTCCGCACATCGCCAAGTGGCACACAGTACAGCGCAGCTGACATTGCTATTTTCTGACTGATTCAGTTGTCACTTTCTTGCCCAGTGCCCCCATTGTTCAGGTAGCAAATATACTTGCGCCCATCTGTTCACCCATTGGCATATTGGTCTTAAAATGAGGTGACATCAGGTGCATTGCTGGCGCATTGCTATCTTGAGGCAGCAGAGAGCAATTGTGTCACTGACCAACAAAAACATGGTCTAAATTCAATGGAATTTTCCTGTTATTTAAAGGACCCATTATTCAGATAATAAGATGTGCCCACATAGGAGTGTTCACGACATGCGTACACTCTGTTTCTAGAACACTGCAGTTAACATTTGCATTACAAGGTAAGGCAAGACACGTTAATTTCCATAGCACAACTTATACACATTGTCTGCTTGGATGGGTTGCAGGTGGGTGAAATAGAGCAAAATGTCTCCTCAGACGATGTGTGTGCATTTACGCATGAGGCACAGTAGTTGTAATTTCACTGACTCCAACAGGATTGGTCAGGATCTAAAGTTAATTAATTTTCTGTATTCTTGTGCACATCCAATCTACACAGTTTTGCTGCTTAAATGCTAACAATATTTGGAGCAATAATTTCAGTAATTAACACAGCAACATTTCCATGTGCACAGTACTATCATAGTGTCTCTTTTTATGAGGAGACATTTCATCCTTCACCCACTTGCAACCCATCCGCTAGTAATTAGAATGTTAATTTTTATGACCCAGCCCACCCAGCCTACAGATTAATAGTGATCCAGTGGCTGCATCACTACAAGTGGGCCATTTCAGTATCCCTGTTCACTTCTCCAACCTGCCAATTTAGTCATTTAAATAGCACTGCACCCGAGGCTGGCACACCTAGCGCTTAAAGGGAGTGGAAGATGACAGATGATTGGTTTAATTCATGTTACATCCAGAACACACCTACGATTAATTTAGAGACTGAATACAACCCCTTTGCACTGTTTAAATGGCAAAGTGTGAGTTGGATACGCCCTAAATGCACGTGCGCATGCACTTTAGACCACAGCAAAAAGGTCAGCAGCTAAAAATGAAAAGCCTGCTTTTATTTACCTTATGGTTGTTGCAAACATTGCCCTCATTATCACTGTAAACTGCATATGTGCCATGTGAGGATAGAAAGTTTGACAGGCGTAGCAAGACTAACCAAGGCGGGCGGGGCTTAATAAACAGTCAATTAAACAAGGTCTTGTTTTAAGATGCCTGACGGGTGTTTCTTTCATTTCATTACAGAAGATAATCTCTCAGGAGTCCACCTGATCATATTCGGAGCCAGCCTCCAGCAGACTCTGCTGTATGGCGAACTGCAGCAGGTCCTCCTCCTCCTCCCTCATGCTGTCTCTCTGTTTGCCTCCTAGCATGGTGTATCCAGGCGGGGCCTCAAACACACATGGGGGAATCTCTCCAGCTCGACACGACACTGCAGCACACAGTGGAAAGGTAAAGGGCAGGAGACGGGAAGGAGTGTTATCTAACAGTGTAGGAGATTATGCTAAAGGAGAAGAACAGGTAAGGGAAAACAGAACAGTGATGTCTGAGTGAAAAGAAGAGAAATCCAGATAAAAACAAGCTGTTTCAGGTAATTTGTCTACCATATTATTGTTGCCAAACATTTTCCCTACTCAATTCTATTTATTTATTTATTTATTTATTTATTAGGATCCCCATTACTCTTCCTGGGGTCCACCAAAAATTTACATGCACAATAAATATGGATCAAAATTACAATCAATAGTATATAAAAAGTGAACAAAAACTATGAAAAACATTATAAAGCAACTCAACTGTATGTATTTTCATAGGACTATAACTCATTTCTGCAAGATAACATCAAGGATTTCCAGAGAGGTTCCTTCTGAGCAGTCACACAATAAATTATATCTCCCCTCAGCATGGCTGCAGATTTAAATGTGCCTGTTGGGATCCTGATCAAGTGATAGGATGATGAAAGTAGGCCATAATCTCACATGCAACACAAAGAACATAACCTTGCATCCAACATCAGTAATAAATACCGCTCATAACTCTATCACGCAGCTGTAAACTGTGAAGAACAGCCTGGGCTCTGCAGTAAACGTTAGTGCAGTAATTGTGTCATCTGAGGAAAAAGATGTAAGAAAAGATGACAACAGAAAACCCTGTATGGGAGTGTGTTCTCACTGGTGGAACTGGAGCTGGACACACTGGAGGAGTCACTGCCCGGAGACGGGGTGTCCGTCCTTGGGGGTTCCCTCGGTGTGTCCCCCTCCACGCCCACTTCATTGTCGGTGCGGACACCCGTCCCCTCCTCGCAGCCGTTCAGGTTGCTGAAGGTGATCCTAGCATTGAGGATGTGGTAGAGAGGGATCTCTGCAGGGAGCGAAGATGACATTTTTATCATGATGTGTGTTAACTTCTTGTGTCTTTGCATCAGTTTCATCATCTAGATAACCATGTGTGTCCTTATATCAATTCCTTTTATTTTTAGCAATCACATTTGCAATCTTTTCTGTCCTTCTCACTGTCTTTCTCCCTCTGTCTTCATTTCTTTCCATCAATTTGTTTATGTATTTACTCACTTTTCATTCTCCCATCATCCCCTTCATCATTTAAGTGGCCATCAATTGAACCTCTTTCCCTCCCTCCTTTCATCCATCTCACTCTCCCAGCTCTCACCGATCTTGACAGGGAAGCCAGGCGGCAAGCGCAGAGTGATGAAGTCACGGAGCTTAGCGAACAGGGCATTCGAGATCGCCATGAGATCGATGATAGGCACCACTTGTTCTGCCAGGGACAGGGGATGGGACTCACACAGCCACAACTTGGCTTTAAACCTGAAGACAAAAACACAGTTTGTGGCTTTATTTCACAGCACACTAATAAGACGTAACAAGCTGAACTTTGAATCAAATTAGACAAAAACTAGGAATAATATGCCCTGCATTAGACAGTAATTAGAACCTAATCTGACACTTTACACCTAACTGTACACTAATAATGTAACAACAAAAATTTTCAGTTATCTAATTATCAAATTAGACAAAAACTAGAAACCATATAGTCTTTACTAGAAAGTATTAGACCCTTTATTAGACACTTATTAGACTTTATGAGTGGGTAATAAGGGATACATTACAACAGAGCTACTTCATCATTTAAAAACAATTTGTGAACCAGATCTACCAAGTAAAGGCCAAAATTATAGCGGTAGAAGAATATTCTGTCTATAATATAAAATAAATAAATAATACACTTTAGTGTACATTACAGTTCTGCAGTAATGTGTCCCTGATTACATGCTAATAAAGTCTAATAAGGCTCTAACAGTGGGAAACAATTTAGTTTACAATTTTGTAGTGTAGTTCTGTGTTCCTAATTTCATGCTAATAAAGTCTAATACAGGTCTAATAGTGTTTACTGTTAAATCTTATTAATGTACTGTTTGGTGAATGGTATCTAATTAGGGTATGGTTGTGTTTATTTTCTAATAAAGAACATATTATTTCTAGTCTTTGTTTAATCTGTTACAAAGTACGGCTTGTTATGTCTTATTAGTGTACTGTAAAATAAAGTGTGACCAAGTTCGTTAATGAATATTAGCAAATACAATTTAGACCTAAGTATAATTGAAGCAATTTATGTCTCTGTTCAGGTGATTAGTTCTTTGGCCAGAGGAACACAAAGACATTGATTACATCAGCTAACAATGACTGTCCACAAGCTGCTGAGTCGTGTTCAAACTGAGGCCAATCGATGCCTATATTTTAAGTAACACTTCATCCTAATGATGTCCCATCACTTTTCACAGAACAATGAAAACACAATGAAACTAGCTACTTATAAATGACAGACAGACATATAGCCACTATATAGGCAATATAGGCAAGTCACAACTCAGATTCCAAGTCCTTTCGAGTCAAGTCATAATGTGCTCTTCCCATGTTTTGTAATCGGCAATTAGTTTTTTGTTAACAACCGAATACTTTTCATACGTGAATAATGGTCGCATTTTTTTCAACTGGTGCTCAGCATTATAATCTTAGTTCTTCATAGTTCTCTTCTGCGACTTTATTAGATTCTGTTGGACTGGTCCAAACAATTGACTGTATATAGAAATTGACAACATGAAGCCAGGACGTCTCAATTGCCCCCTAGTGGCTGGCTGCAGAACGGGTCATAAACCCTGTCTCCCCAATGTTAATAAGTAGTGCATGGATCAAACTAAAACATCAAGATCACTTCAAATAAATTTTTCCCAAAGATGAAAATATAGGTAGGTAGTTCTTATCATGCTGATGTTTGTTTAAATGATCACTTTGGTTTTAATTAGTCATTTGATGCTATGAAAAGGGAGTTTCATGCAATGATTGACAGCTGAGCTCTGCTCGTGATTGAGTTGGCCACTTGTGTGGGCAGGAACTTGAAAGCGCGGCTCCAACGCTGATAAGACTCTGGCTCCAAATGACTTCTTCAGCGAAAGATGGAAGCACTTGGATATTTTGGCTTCAGTTTTGTACAGTGGGAGGAAAAGGAGACGCATCGTCCATCTTTATATGTCAGTGGTTCACACAAAGTGGATCTGGGGAATTAAGTTTCGATTTGCTGAGGATGAATAGCATTAACATTAATTGATTCAGTAAATGAAAGGAAAAGAACTGATTCATGGCAAACTTTATATAACAAACTTTTTTAATTTTTGGGCTTGGGGGAAGTATTTTCAAATCAAAAGACTCAAGTCCATGTGAAGTCACAAGTCATTTGTGTTAACATCCATGGAATGTAAGACTTTTTTGATTTTGTCATGTCGACTCTAACATCATCACATTTGCGACTCAAGTCCACACCTCTGATTAGAGGAACACAAGACAGATGATTGGATGCCAAGTTGACAGGCAGATGACAGCAGCAGGAAAACTGAAAACCAGTCTTATTAGAATGGCTACATTACAAAAGAAAACCTAACCTAAAAACTAAAATGTTTCAATTCATCCTTAGAGACACTGCAGAGTTCCTTCATTTCATTTTCTTTTCTTTTGGTACAACAGTCAAGTAAAGATGATCTGTCATGAGACTAATTTTATAACTATCTACCAGCTTTGCAGACATTTTATTTCCCACTATTATTTGCCCATGTTTCTTCTTAGGATCTTGGTGGTCAGCTGTCATGGACGGCTGATTTTGCTCTGCCTGTATGTGTGTGCGCCTGTCTATTCTCTGCCCATCAGTTTGTCAGCTCTGGCAGTTGGCGGTGAGTTTGGAGGGCGACTTCACTGTATGCATGGCTGCCTGTCTGTTTCCCTGTCTGTCTATGTCACCTCTGGGTCTTAGTGGTGAGCTGGCACGGGTGGCCGATGTCCCTCTGAGTCGGTGATGAGCCAGGGTTGAAGTATTCCTCGGCCGTCAGGGCTGCGGGGTTGGTCACAGCGGGACACGACATCTGGGTCACCAAGGCCTGCAGAAAGTGAATAATGAATTTTAAAATCCTTATGTAACCACATGTTGCCACTTTAAAGATCATATATTATAAAAACGACCATATCTGAAGGGGTTGAAAGGTTTGTTCATCAATACCAGTGACTCGAAGTGCAGATTTCTGGCTTTTAAAAGTGACTTTCTCTGCTTTTGTCTGTTGTGGAACTAAAAACTCACCACCTACGGGGATTTCAAGGCTTTCCTCTTACCTTCTGACATTTTCAACAGCTCAATAAAAGGAAAACTTGAGAACAAATGACAAAGCAGTTCTTATTCAGGCATTTTACATCATTACAGTAGAGGCGTCTGTTGGTTCACTGCTCTAATTAGTAGCTCACTGTCAACTGTTAAGTATGACGTTAGTAAACCTGTCAAAGGTAGGCTGCCATTACTGGAGGAGAGCAGAGGCTGCACAAGACGTGAAATAGAAGAGAAATTCTTTTCATGTTGTTGCATTTCCCTCCAGATGCAGTCAATTAACCACAATCAATTTAGGGTTTGGCAAAATTTGAGCAAAGCAACATCACTGCTTCACAGTTGCACAAACTATCTGCAGAGTGTGAGAGTGTGTCTCAGTGCTTCTGCAGAGACGACAGAAAGGCATAAAGTTAAAAAAGAGCAGAGGCGACAGTGAGGGGGAATAAGTGAAAAGACAGAATACAGAAAGAGGAGAAGGAGGAAGGTATGACTCATAGGTGCTCTCCAGCAGAAACAAATTAAAAAACATAATCAATATTTGAGAGCAGGTTGGAGCCGCTGAGTTACTGTTCTACTCTGCAGGCATGTTCTCCTGTTGACACAGTGGATTCAACAGCCACGATTCATACACTCACTGTCCATCGAGAGAAGGGACGTGATGGTGATGATGCTAAGACTGAAAATGATGATTCATTATTTTAAGACATCTTCATTAATATCGCTGAGACAATTCCAGGGTTTAATTGCTGATTTTATTGACCTGTAATTGTTCTTATTTGTCATTTTTAAATTGCTCTTATTCATTTTATTTTTCTCGATGCCAATTCTTGTACATTTACCAATAAACATAGTTCATTTTACCTTTTTATTAGCCATGTATTTTTCCTTTATTGCTATCACTGATCTTCTTTTACCTATGTCTTTTCTAATGCTTTTGTCTGCCTGTGCCTTGGCACCATTGTAAATGAGGCTTCTGCACATCCAGAAATTAGTACTGCAATTTAAATAGCAAGTTGGAGCCACGGACAGTATGTAAAAAGTTAAAAACAGTTTTATTTAATATACAGTCTGTGATTGAAGCAAGTTGTTTCCCCCCACCCCCTCCTCCCTGGACTTGAGGAAGACTCTAGGAATTTTAAGATATTTTCTCGGAAATAAACAAAAAAAAAATCCTCAAATTAAAGACAACATGGGGAAATCACCTTAATAAACCATCTACTTACCCCATTGTTGGGCCCCATGTGTTGCTCAGCAATCCCGAGGAAGTTCTGCAGTGGAGTCTTCCCACCTGCTCAGAGACACACAGCAGTGATGATAACACTGAGAGAATGTAGTTACACAATCACATTGTACAAACCGTGAGTCTAGTGAGTTTAAGTACACTACAGAGCAGCCAAAGCTGGCTTAAGTTGGTGCTTGTTTATCAAGAGATGATGAAGCATGGGCTCATTCATCTCCACTGCAACTGTCAGTGGTGTCATTTTACCCTACAGTGTTTTGTTCAAGATAACTTATTGCATTATATCAAGCTTTTGTGCTGTGGTCTTATCATCCACTAAGAGCCATCAGGAAATGAACAACCATACAGAAGTAAATTATGCTTTTAAGCAGCAAAATAAGATTCCAGTTACTCCGGATCTCTTGGTTTCTGAAACTTGCAGCAATATGAGTTTATTGAAAAATGGCCATAATTAAAGATATTTTACTGAGCAGGCAGTATATCTGTCTTCAATATATATCTGGACCCCAAACATCATCTTTCTACAGATGAAATCATATTGCCTGGGTGTACACTGTGATACACACTATATATGAACAGCAACATGTGCAAGTTACGGCAAATCATTAGACTAAATGGATGGAAAACTGGAATATCTAGGTTTGTTAAACAACTGTGATGAAAACCGACACTGTGAAAATGACAAGTGCTTTGAAGAGCCTTTAGGGATCTTCAGAGTGCAACAGTAAGAGAATTGGAGAAGGGTCTTGGAGGGGAATGACAAGCTGTCTTCTCTGGATCTCAAAGATCGCCCCCAGACATGTTTTAACATATATATATATATATATATAATGCTGTGCTGGGAATAATAATTTGTGTCTTATATGGTTTTTCTACAAAAAAAAGTTTAAAATGTTTGTGAAAAATTCTTGAAAATTACATCTACTCTCTCTTTCACTGAAATATCCAGAATCTATGAATATGAAAATTAATTTCAAAACCTTATATGTTGGACACGTGATGTTTCCTACTTCACTGAAAAGTCCAATCTCACTGTGTGTGTGTGTGCACTGAAGGTTTCAGGTTTCCACAATGTAAATGTGTAATACATTAATCACGCAAAACTAGTGTTATGTGTTATAATTGTGGAGATCGTCTGTGATGTGAAATAATCAAGACAGTTCTGACATTTCTCAAAAAACATGTGTCCATGTAGAATGCCATCACTCAGTACAAAGTAAGAGTAAAAAGCTGATGGAAAAAATTAGATTTCAGGGTCTTTAAAATAACCTACAATGAAGGCATTAGGATACCAGCTCCAATACCTTTAAAATGATACTGACACCAATAGAGTACTTCACTTGGTATCTTTTTTCCTACTTCATTTGACACTTATCATGTGAATAGATGCATTCCTGAAGAAACCTTTCGGCATTTTGTGGATTTATTTTTATCAGATGTCACATCTCTGCAAAATGATCTGCCAACTGCATAAAATACGCCACAGTCAACTTCACTATACAACAGATTGTATTGGTTGTAGCTGCTGCAGTAGTGGGCCAATAACACATTGCATTAAATCGTAGAATGCTTGCAGTGATTTGCTGCAAGCAAAATCATACAAAATAGTCTTTTTTTTTTTAAAGACCTGGGTACAAAAAGTGCCAGGTATTGTCCGATTGGAGAAGTTGTGATACTACTTAGTACTGGGTTATTTCAGTCAATACCTTAAAGGTCTTCTGCTAAATGTCAAGAAGACAGAATGCCTGATTCTGAACAAAGAGCCAAATCATCCACATCCACCCAGCCACTCCATGAACGGCACTGACATCAAGGAAATTGACGACTTCAATCGACGTGCTTGTAATAAGTTACATCCAATATGACAGTCAATGAGCTGCTGTGATTCACTTTTTCAAAACTTGTGTGGAAAATATCCTTCTTTTTGGTGCAGAAAGTAATGAAGAGCTCTAGAACCATCCTGACGTACAGTAACATACACAGGACTTCTCATGCGCATCCTGAACCTCTCATGGAGGTCATGATAAAAGCTCAGATTTATGGTAGGATCGCTCCAGTCTCAGATGTTGTGTGCACAAAGGGAGTACGCTTTGCTGGACATTGCTACAGAGCAAAAGACCAGATAGTCTTGGATACTTCTCGGAGACTTCCTTGCCCATCAAGAGGAAGCAGACAACTCACATTTCCAGATCTGCTAACTAGGGACTGACTGTAAATGAACTTGTGTGGCAATGATCAACAGAAACCAGTGGACGCAATGTGTGCCTCAGATCTCAAGGGCACTCGAAGAATGATGATGTTAAAAGTGGGGTAATTGACCCAAAGCATCAGTATCTGACAGCCTGGGAGTGAGACTCAACAATCAACTATCTTTCTCCAGAATTACGTACCCCACCTTTAAAGGTATGAAGTACAAATACTAGAGGGGGCCCCTTGTTTTTAGGGTGCATGTGAATACCAACAGCTACTGCTCATTCAGATATGAGATAGAGATGAGCAGCAAAGAAGACCCGAGCAACATCTGAGTGTGTGGCTTGTATTTTCAGACAGGACTGCTGCTGTGGTTGTCCTCACTAACCAGAAACTGAATGACTGCTAAAAGCAATGCAAAGGTCCATTAATTAGGGTTAATGACAGTGGTGTCAGGGTGTGGTTTATAAGACAAGTGTCCACATTTTGACCTTCTGCCAGCTGGTCTGTTTACAGCTGCTGCTTGACTCATGATACAGTGTGTGTGTCTCTCTTTGGATATATATAGCACTCAAAGTTTTATACAGTGTTAACAAAATGATGAAAAGTTGCACAAGGGAAGGGCAATTGGAGTGAGTCACTCATTCAGGAGTCAGTGTAGCGCTTCCAAGAACACTGCCCTCCCACATATTAGCAGAGTACAGGAGGGGATTGTGACCTGGGAGAGTGGAGCCCTCAGAGGAGTGCGTGATGGTTGATCCTGGCTGACAGCGACAGTCCGGGGAGGGAAGCCTGCTAATCCTGTTTGATTTATGATCTGAACCAGAAAACGAGACGGAGCCACCGAGTGAACGTTACGGGCTGTTAGCCGAAGCCTCAGGGTGATCTCATCGAGCTCCGGCGAGGGGGATTACTCATCAGTGACTCTTTTTATCAGACATGTCGTAGCACTTAGGCAGGGGTTTACCGCAGCACAGAGGGGATGATGGAGAAATTCAGCTGCTGCAGCTGTGATGCACCTGCACATAATGATGAACACCTCGATGATCTCTGAGAGGTCTGACAATGTCTGATGCTCGTTTGGCTCTGATATACAGTTGACAAAATAAAGTGACTTACCTTTTGTCTTGTTCTTGTTCTGGTCTGACAGATGGTCAGTTCTGGTCCTGGTGATCAGCTCCACATTGGATGCTGCGTACACCTGAAAGAGGAGGTGACACTTAACTTTTGTGTTCCGTTGGGACTGGCTTTCCTTCATTAAATATTTTTCATTTCCTATGACTTCAAAGACTTTTTTTTTTTTTACAGCAGCCATTCTGAGATGAAATCTTAGGGTAAACACAGGTGTTACCAATGACACTAATTAATTTGTTTTCCACTCAGGTCAAACGGAGTCAGGCTGCTGTTATTGTGCATGTTGACTCACTGAAAAGGTTCTGTGACGCTAAATGGAACAGGGCTTTAATTATTATCATTGGGAACACCTGTGTTTACCCTGCTATTTCATATCAGTATGCGACCAAAGGTCTATTTAAAAAACCCATATATTTCTCTGTCACAAACTGGGCTTACAGATTTGGTAAATGTGACAAAATTCAGAGGAAACCTCTTATATTCGTTACGATTACAGTGATCTAATCACTGCACCTGCACTGACAGAATCTTCCAGAAGGAAAGGCAGATTTACTGCTAGTGAGCTAGTTGAACAAAAATGGCAGAGAAAGCTAAAAAAAAATAATCACTAACATGCTAGCTTGACAGCTGTGAGTGCTAACAATAGCCATGCTCCAGGTTTACGTTCTATATGATGTTATATGTTTTCTTGGTAGTTGGATACAGTTAGCAACTCATCCCCCAGCAGTAGTCAGTCAGTGTGCATTCATTTTTTTCTGGAGTGACTTTGGAGGGAGGCTTGATGGGAGGGGAATGGGATTTCGTTCAGTTGGATACTTTAAAAACTTAGCTTATGGTGCATTCCAGTTGAACTGGGAAGTCAGAACTTCTGAATTCCCAGTTGGAACTTATATCTGTAGACATTACTACGGGGGTCATATGCACCACATAATGCGCTGTTATCAAGCACAACATGGGTTTTCAAGGAGGCATTCATCTTTGTTTTCTGACTTATTGTACTGAAACGTGGTCAACTTAAATGTGACGTCATTCCCAGCTCTGACTTTCAAGGTAAATGCAAGCATTACTCTGGCTGGTTCCTCCACTACCAACCACAGCTTTAAAGAAGACTTGGGGTCTCCAAGAACCCCAAAGAAACACTGGGGTGAAAGATTGATGGTGACAAAGAATAATACAGTTAAAACAATCAATAATGTGGAGCGATACTGTCTTTATTGCCTTTTGTTTTCTTGATTATTTATTAAGAATATATACATTTTAGAGTTCATTCATTTTTACAGTATAAATAGCCCAGAGAGTCACTTTTTCAGAATGAAATAAAATACACTTTGTTTTTGTCACTAAACCAAAATGTACAAAACCGTGACCTCTTAAACGATGAATTTTGTGTGAAATTTCACCCCTTGTTCCTAGTCTGCAGAATACAGGACAACTTCTTCAAGCTTCTGTCCATACCAGAGTAGTGGAATTCCTCACAAGTGACCACAACAAGAAAATACTGATTAAAAATTTAACATGCTGCTGATTCTATGTTTCCGATGGAAAGTGCACGAGTGAAAGGAAGACCTAAAAAGCGTCCAGTCGGACAGCAGCTCAACAAGAGTTGTCTGTTTATGTTTGTAACTCTAAATCAATGATGCAGAAAATAGATGCTTTTCAGGCAGCAGTATTTTACTGTAGAACCTGTCTGAAGTGCTTTTAAACCACTGGTGACAGATGGTCCTGGGTGTCTGACACTTATCTCCCATCGATCCCTCCAGGGGGTCAAGAAAACAAATGGGGTCAAGGTAATGCATGTGTCTGCGCGATACATAGACCTCTTTTTTTAAGACTTAATTTGATAGGCCATCTGGTCTTTTATGTGCTGATGAATTTTCCTCACCTGAGGGCAAAAAATCCATGCCTAATTGTTGCATTTAAATAAACAGCATCTTTAAGGGATAGTTTGGATTATTTGATGGGGTTTTAAGAGGTATTTTTCGATAGTCAGTGTACTAGCTACAGTAGATGTTTGCTGGCATGCCCCCAGTTTGGAGAAGCAGAGAGCAGAATCAGCATGGAAGCAATGAACTGCTGTGGACAGGGTCAGCAAAAAAGGTATTTTAGCCACTTCAAAATGGTCTACCTAAAAAAAATAAAAAATCAATATCAGTTTAAGTGTACATTATATAAAGAATATTTTCACAGCTTTTCTTTTCCATCAGGCAGCCTTCTCTGACAAGCCAGATTTTGCTCTCTCCAAACTCCATGGGTAATCAGTAATTTTACCCCGCAGAACAAGGGAGCTGCTAGACTACCATTGTCTCAATCTGTTAGTTTATTTGTGTTTGGTGTTTGATAGTTTAGATTTCCCACACAACAACACCAACAAACTTACAGATCCAGGCAGTAGTAAATCAGCAACTCCCCTGTTCTCCATGATAAAATTACTGAATTCGCCTATGGAGTTTGGTTGGTTTGGAGAAAGCAATATTTAGCTTATATAACGGTGGTTTACCATGGGAAAAGGCCGCGTGATGGCAAAGAAAAGCGGTGAGAATATTCTAAATATAGCATACACCTGTTTTAAATAGCAAAAATACCTTTTATTGCTGAACCTGTCCACAGCAGTTCATTGCTCAGCTTCTCTAACCTGGGGGTGTGACCAGCATCTACTGTAAGTAATACATTGACTTGATAAGTATCTCATAAAACCTTACTTCAAATTAGCTGAACTATCCCTTTAAAACGTCAGCTTTCAGAAACTCATCTGTCATGATTTAAAAATATAGAGGGTTATGTCCTCTAAAGTCCAAAGCAAAGGTTTTAAAATAACTCCCTGAATGATTCATTCCCGAAATTAAACTCTTCAAGTGAAGTGGACTTTCAGGAAATATCAAACTGAGCTCTGACAGCGGTGGTTTCTGTGGACAGTGTGAGAGATCAGTGAGCTGTCTGGGCAGCCTGTGCTCTACCTTGGCTTCATATCCATTCACCGTCTCAGTCTTCTCACTCCTCCAGCCCAGTATGCCCGTCTTATTCCTGCAACAGACATTCAACACATCCCACATCAGTTCTCTATGGACTTGACCTCCAGTCAACATACAGTTGCATCACAGTTGGTGTAGATTGTTTGTCCAGTCCAAAGCAATCTGCAGATATGTACCTGAGAGAAAAAATCCTAAATACAGTACACTGGAGAGTTAAATCAACCATCTCCTTTTAGATTGCAAGTCACAGGCTCTGTTTTTTTTCTATAATATGCAGCCTGAAAACATTGCAGCCATTGTCCTTGTTTGTTGTCACTGAAGATCAACAGTTCAGTGTGTAATTAGGAGGTCTGCCTAGAACTTAGTGAGGCATATCCCATCTCTATGATCTATTCACATCACTGAATTCGGACCAAACTGCAGCGAGTTTTCAGGGATGAGTTTCCCTTATTAAACCTTGTATTTTTCATATAATAAAAGCAGACATTTTCTAACATGTTTAAAATATGTAATTTTGGAAGAAAGTTTTTTTTTTTTTTTAGCCTTTTAGCTGGGCTCTCAGAATGTGAAAGTCTGTTCACATCAGTAAGCTCATCACTTTGGTCCAAGCTGCAGAATTATCTTATCAACTACTTCATGAACTGACATGAAAATCAAGTCAAGTCAAATTTTTATTAACATAGCCCAAAATCACAATTTACCTCAGGGAGCTTTACAACCTGAACAGTGTGTGAGACCCTTCGTCCTTCGACATGTTATTCAGGTAAGAAAAAAACTTTTAACAGGGAAAACAATGGTACATGAGCCAGAAATCTTGTACAGATATTTATGATTTCCCTCAAGATGAAGTGTACAATGAAACAGCTAACTTTTCATCTTGCACCAATATCAAGTCAAAATTTCAAATTTGTCATATACTTTGGTTTATGACCAAATACCACCACAGCCAGAGGAAACTTCTTGAATGGGCCTCTGATCTCCCTGTGTAGGTGCAAAAGACCTTCATAAAGTCCATGCAAATAGTGAGTTGGAGTCATAGAGTGTATGTTAAATAGGTTTAAAATCCTATTTTGCAAGATCAGTGTTTTAAACAAGCTGTTTCCACCATCCCATCCTCCCCAGCGATGAATAATCCTGACAACTCTGTCAATGTAAAGCTAATCCTGTTATCCTAAAACAAAACTTTGAGTTGGAGTTCAGTGACTGTTTGCCTTTTGCCTGCCAGACTCCATTAATATATTGCTCAATTTAACTGTTAATAAACATCTATTCCCTGTAGAAATTTCAAAGGTGGACACTGCTTCTGTAGTGAAATTAATATTTTTAATTTAGCATGTTTCCTTAATCTCTGATGATAAATCATGGTAATTTTATCATTTATTACAGTAAATATTACATTATATTATATTATACCTTATATTATATCACACATTTCACCTTTAATTAAAAAGTAGGTAAGTAAGTAAAATCACAGTACAAGTACCCAGAAATATTACTTAATTACAGACACTGGATGTGTTTGTAATTCATTATTTACACCCTTGTGCCACAGTATAGCCTCATAGAGTCATTAGCATTGATATAGGCCCCTTAGTCTGGTTCTCCTACCACTAAGCCAGTGTCAGACAAAATGATGACTGTCTGAATTTTGAAGTTATATCATGGCTCAGTTACTGTGGGTTCACTACACTAACTGTACTTGTTATCCCAGCTCTAAAATCAGCAAAACTGCAGTGCTGTAGATTTTGTGCATGACTGCATAAAGACGTATTAACTCCAGAGGTGAGTGTCCCGTCTGTGGTGCTTGACAAAGTGGTTTGCTCTAAAGCATCATAAATAGATTATTGGCATGTAGACAGGAGTGCTGACCAAGGAAAATACACAGAGGTGACACTGAGGTACAAGTCTGACAGGGAGATGATTACCCCACCCCACCCCATCCACCCACCTCTCCCTGCTCACTTCTCTCTGTCATTCTTCTTGCCTTTTATCCGTTAACATTCACTTTCTGTCTCTGGGTCTCTTCTGTAATTCACCTATCTATCATTGTGTCTCACTCCAGTCTCGTTTTCTCACTTTTCTCACTTTTTTCCCTCCAAAACCATAAACTCCTCCTGTGTTGGCTTTTGTATTGTGCTATTCCCCCATAGTCTTGTGTCCCATTCATCTTCCTCTGTGTTTCTCACTGCATGTCTTTCATTTCCCCCTCATCTCTCTCTGCCCCATCCCTCTTTCTCTCCCTCATCCCTTTCCCTCTAAATCTCTCCCTCCATCCTCTTTCTTTCCATTTTGTTGCCTCCATCCCTCTCTGTCCAAAACTTTCCTTGTTCCTTCAGCCCTCTCTGTCACATCAGGCTTATCTCACCACCTGACTAGAATAAGATGAGTTTTGTCCTCTATGCCCCCGCTCGGCCACCCTCTCCATCCGTTCTCTCCTTCTTCCTCTCCACTGCTTTTAATCTCTGCGTCTATGTCACTTTATGTGAAACTGAGCCGTAAAACTGTACCGTTCATAATACAGCGTAATAAAAAGCTCCTAAATTGACTGCCCACAAGCCACCTGCTCATCCAATTTTCTTCCACCCCTCTTCTCCATTCTTCTCCATCTTCCTCCAGTCTGCTTATGTCTTGTGTGCCTCTTCCATGTCTTTTCGTTCTGCTATCTGCCTCTCCATATCCATGCTCACTGAAGTGTTGAGCTTTTTTGAAGTGGCCTGAGCCTGATTCACACAGCCTGAAGCTAATTTGTGCATCACTACCACCACATCACGCTTAGTCCTGACACATTTTTTGGCATTTCAGCCGTTTGAGTTCACATAAGACACGAAAGATCAAGAATGGCGTATTTCTGGTTGGATTAAAATGCAGTGACTTAAAGGGAGCAGATGTAACCTCTGCTGATCAGCCGCTCATTTGGCCACAAGAATCACAATATAATGATTTTGCTTGTTTATATTTGTGTATTAGGGACCATGGTTTTCTCAGCAGATGGGAAAAACTGTAATTGAGCAAGAGTTAACTTGGAACATTTGTTTCCCCAACTTAGGTTCCCAAACCAAAACAAGTCACAGACCGGTTTTTATTGGGTCCCTAATTGGTAGAGTAAAATGCATATCATATTTCCTCAAATAGTGACCAGGGCTTTCATTTACTTCAACTGCAGGAGGTAACAGAGCTTTAACTGAAGCAGACTCATATTACAGGTGTGGATTTATTTCTAACTCCCTCTGCTTTATAAGTGTAATTACTCATATTGTGGCAGGTAGCACAGAATAAGAGACAGGAAGCAATTCTCAACAATGTCAACCCCAATAACATTCAACACTGGGGACAAAACCTCTAAAACACAGTAGAAAAATACAGCTGGCATCAAGAAATGCGACAACCATCTCACAAATGGTTTAAACTATAAACCAGCACATAAATGACTGTTAGGACAAAAATCACAATTTCCTGAACAGACACATTACCAACACAAAAGTACCATTTGCATTTTGGAAAACAAGAGATAACCATCACTATAATATTTTGGTACAAAGACTCATTTTGATCCGCTACCACTTGCCCTGTTGAAGTTACTGCATTATGCTGTTAATGTATGTATGGAATAAGTTAGGCTTCAGCACTTTCTGTCAGAGAGCCCTTCATGGCAGATTATTTGAGCTGAGAACATTACCACTGTAAAATAATCAGAAAATTGCACTGCTTTCTCTCCCCATTGAGTCCTTATGTTGATCACCCAAAGATGACATGCTGGCTCCTCCAGATGTGTATAAGAGACAGAGGTAACAGAGCTTTAACTGAAGCAGACTCATATTACAGGTGTGGATTTATTTCTAACTCCCTCTGCTTTATAAGTGTAATTACTCATATTGTGGCAGGTAGCACAGAATAAGAGACAGGAAGCAATTCTCAACAATGTCAACCCCAATAACATTCAACACTGGGGACAAAACCTCTAAAACACAGTAGAAAAATACAGCTGGCGTCAAGAAATGCGACAACCATCTCACAAATGGTTTAAACTATAAACCAGCACATAAATGACTGTTAGGACAAAAATCACAATTTCCTGAACAGACACATTACCAACACAAAAGTACCATTTGCATTTTGGAAAACAAGAGATAACCAAGTTGAAGTTACTGCATTATGCTGTTAATGTATGTATGGAATAAGTTAGGCTTCAGCACTTTCTGTCAGAGAGCCCTTCATGGCAGATTATTTGAGCTGAGAACATTACCACTGTAAAATAATCAGAAAATTGCACTGCTTTCTCTCCCCATTGAGTCCTTATGTTGATCACCCAAAGATGACACGCTGGCTCCTCCCCCTTTAATCTCTTTCAAACACATCAATGCAGACCATAGGAGGCATCTTCTTATCGCTATTTTGCATCATAAACTGAAAGCCAGACCCAGACATTGACACTGAGTACATGAAATACACCAAATGAGGACACAACACTGTATCAGCATGAGCTCTGCCTGGGTAGCACCTGTTTTTAATGATAATTCAAGCTCACTGGAAAGAGAGAGTCTGATCATCTGCTTGTGATTGGCCACCACAGCGTGACATTGGGTTATGTTTCTCCAAAAGTTGACTCAACTTTTTCCACCACACACTGCTGCGTTTTTTTCAACACCCCCCTGCGGCCCCTACTATCGCAGCCCAAATTCAAAATGAATGAGAAGAGATGCGTTTTCAGCACCTGATTCATCCTGGTCATGTGCTTAAGATAAATACAAAATAGAATAAAAATAGTAAATACAAAATCAGCACTAATCAGTGCAACAATGGCACAAGTAAAGATGAGTCATACATGCAGTAACATCTATCAGAACCTTTGCAAACTTCCTGAGTGTAAAGCCCCTGATTATATTGAAATGAGCAAGGGTGTGTAATATTACTTATGAATTCAACTTCTCTTTTGTAAAAGGAAGACTGTGTTAATTTTTCTCTCAAAGGCTACATAATCTCACTTTAAACTAGAACATTATTTGAGAATTAATTGAAATAGTTTAATACACTTTCATTGCAGGAACATTTCCCCTTGGCTCTGCTGTAGATATATCAGTAATATGTGGTGTTCAATGAACTCGAGCAATTAGTTCCACATGAATTTTGGTGTCTTCCCGGAGTGCTGCTTCTTCTGTTAGTGTTTTCCTACACTGTGTGAAATGCATGTTGACAGCCACCAGAGAACGTGCCTGAACTTGTTCCACTCAGCTGTGGGCTGTAGTGTAGGAGACAGTTACAGTGAAAGAGTGACAGAAATTCACCAGTAACAACAAAAGAGTGATTTTCTCCACTCAGGGAAAAAAAAGAGGCAGCAGTCAGAGCAGAACATGTCCTGTGGCTGAATTGCATCGTGTTGTGCTGAGGCTACTGTTGGTGGAGAAAATGATTATCGTGCTTGTTCTATGGAAGATTTCTTCCTGTATGGTTGCTGAACATGGCTGCAAAATGTTGAGACTAGAAAGAATCCCCTGCACTTTGAATTTCAGGGATGTTATAAAAAATCCTGATGTTGATTCTATATGTTTTAGATTTTCTGTTGGATTTTCTGTTACAGCTGCATCTGAAATTAAGTCTAAGTTTACTTACTTATTCACAATACATCAAGCTGCATATTAGGTTTAATAACTGGGATTTTTTTTTTAAATTCTAAGTGTATTTAGGTGTAGGGAGGAAGATTTCTGCACAGACACCACAGGTTACTTGATTCACACACAACTCAGGGTATTTTATGCCCCTCACACCTCAAAAAAATAGTTCAGAATATTTGAAAGGTTGGAAAAAGTACTTATCGATAGTCTTATTACCTAGATGATGGCAGTCGGCACACCCTCAGCGGGAGTCCTGGTGTAGGAAGCTAAGCAATGTACTGCTGTAGAGAGGATGTGCAGCAAAATGCATTTTAGCCACCTAAAAAGATTTGTATCAGTTCACATGTACGCTATAGCAAAAACATTTATTCCACTTTTCCTTGCTGTCTGACAGTTTTTTTTCTGACAGGAAACAGCTTTTAAATACTGTTCTCACCAAACCAACCAGACTCAATTAGTAAAATCAGTAATTTTACCTCTCAGAACACAGGAGTTGCTGGATTACTGCTGCCTTGATCTGTTTTGTGTTTGATTTTGTCATTGTGTGACTTTGGAACTAACCTAAAACATCAAAGTCACAAGATAACACAAACAAACTGAATAACTGAGGCAGCGTTAGACCAGCAACGCCCCTTTTCTGCAGGGCAAAATAACAGTTTTTTCCTACGGAGTTTGGCTGAATGATAGAGACCGATATGTGGTTAATATAACGACGATTTCCCGTCAAAAAAAACCTTTCTGATAGCAGGGTACACTGATATGCTGATATACTGACCCTCTCCATAGCCATAAATTGCTTAGCTTCCGTGGTGATACTCCTCTCTGTTTCTCCAAAGTGGGGGTGTGTATCTACTGTAGGTTAAACACTGATTATTAATATGTACCTCGTACAACTCTACAACAAATAATATGAACTATCCCTTTAAAGTATACTACATAGTGTGTCATTCTGATTGAGTTTAAATACTGTGTACAATATTGTGTCTGACCTCTCAAAGGCAATGTTGCGGGTATCCAGCTGGGTGGTCACCACGGGGGCCGATAGCCTGGCTGCTACCTGCTCGTCGCTGGGCTGCACTGCCCCAAGGAGGCCCAAGCCAGCGGCGGTGCTGCTGCAGGCGCCACCATTCACCCGTCCAGGTGAGAGCGCTGTGAGAGACGAGACGCACAAGGTCTCGCAGAACACCACCTGCCTGTCATGGTCGACCTCCATCACCTCTGCGCTGGAGTCTGAGAGGCAAGAGGGTGACAGGTGGGAGGAGAAAAATGGGGGCAATGTTAGTGAGCTCCAGTGAGGCTGATAAGAAATTGAAAGTGGCAAAGTATAATGCAATCATGCCAATGAGGCTGTGAGACACAAACATACACGTAAATCTAAAGAAAAACAAAGGAGATGATGATCGATATAAAAAGATTGCAGATGCTGCAGAAGGGCAGAGAAAAGGAAAGAGAAAAGAAAAAAATCTGGGCAGGTCCAGAAGAACGTAACAAAGAGGGAGGACATTGTTCAGAGACTCAAAAAAGTCCAGGGAAAAGGTCAGAAGTAGAGGAATAATTAAATGTGGCGAGAGGAAGAAAGATAAAAATAAAAGAAGAACTGGGTGAAATAATGCAAAGAGGAGCCAGTGGAGAATCCACTGAGTGGAAACAGCTGTGCAATGAGGTTACAAAAAAAGGCAAGAGGGAGAGGGAGGATCATCCCTGGAAGGTGCAGTGACACCTACACCAGTCTCTGTGAATACACTTTGAATGAATGAATGTTTCTTGAGATTCAGCTTTGTTCAACTTGGACCTAGCCCGGGAACCAGACGAATCTGCCAAACTCATGTTTTTATTTTATGTGTTTTCTTTAACCGATAGTTGAAAACTAACAATCAGGTTCAGGTTCAGGTTACTTTATTCATGCCCGTGGGCAGATTTGCTTTGCAGTGAGTTTTCACACTCATACATGCATACACACAAACGTCAGGACACGTGTAACACAATACAACATAACAAACCAGAAACCATGCTGAAAAGTGCTCAAGGCACCACCAATAAAAAACCAGATAGATAACAACACAATAAAAAGTAATACAACGATCAATAGAAACTCTAAGTACATTAAAGTAGAATCTGAATAAACCCGTGTTAAAAAGTTTAAATGAATTTATACATACGAGTAATTAGACAATAAATAAACCCATAAATAAATAAATAAGTCCTGCGCAATCAAGTCACAATTGAATAATCATTCATTAATATGATAGAAATATGATATGATAGAAAACACAGTTTACATTTTACAGTTTACTTTTTTTTTTTAACAATTCTAGTGTCGCATTAATTATGTGAAACATCAATTCATGAAGCACAAACAATTTAAACAGGCTGCTCCTGTCTGCCTGTTCTTCTTGAACAAATGAAGCTGCCAAACAAAATAATGTCAAGTGTGACACAGTTACTGCCATTTTTAGACTAACAGAGCAGACCAAACTAAATCACGAGGAAAAAGTGTGAGGTCCACGGAAATGGCACGCAAAACATACATTATCAGTTAATGAATCTTTAATCGGTTAAATTCACAATGATTAATCGATTAGTGATTAATTATTAACATCACTCTAATGTAGTATGTACAGTAAGCTACTGCCAGCAGCCAGTTAGCTTAGCTAAACTGGCTCTGTACAAAGGGAACAAAATTCACCTACCAGCACCACTGAAGCAAAACCAAAGTGTAAAAACAACAAGTTTCATGGGCAGTTATGTGTACAGGGTCTTTTACTTGGCCAGGTGCAGTGACCTCCTGAGGTCTTCTCATCTTACTCTTGCCAAGGAAATGAAAGTGTATTTCCCAAAGTGTCTAACAATTCTTCTTAAACACCGTGCATTTTCTCCCACATTTCTCTCAATATTATTTTCGTTGTTGTACTGCATTAAATACTCAAACAATTGTCAAAGCGCTTAATAGATAAATATAACCTGACACAGCACACACTCACACACACACACATACACACATACACACACACACACACACACACACACACACACACAGTAAGTCGACCTCTGACCTTGTCCCCTGAAAATGAAGCTCCGGTTTCCTCTCTGCCAGGTCATCTGTTCAAAGCCCATCAGGGTGGTGTCAACACGGAGACATTGACCACTCTTCCAAACTCTGTATGTGTCGCTTGGGCAGATTCGAGACACGAGGGGCACTGAGGACAAAACACAGACACACTTTAAATCAAACAGTGCCATTTCTGAATGATATGTCAAGAATTTAATGCAGAAGTTCTCAGTTTTCTCTCTTATCTGGTGTTTTCATGTGATTCAGGTTGGTGGCTTTTGGGCTCAGTATTCTGATTAATCTACATAAACAGACATTTCAGAAAAAATATACACAGAAAACAAAGTTTTCTTTGTATAAAAAAAAATACATCCACTTGTGGTTTCGTAAAGCACTTCAGTTCAAAAGCACAAGCTGTTTAACTCTAAAACAAAGCCAGGCATATATTCTGTAGGGTGGAAAGTGTGTGAGCGTCAATGTTCAGTACAACAGGAAGAAACAGGCCTGTTCAACTCCAGAGGGAGATGATAACATGATTAGTTCTGACTGGTCCATACTGGACTGCTTTACTGACTGAAATGACACAAGGACTGGACTCACCCCAGCTGGTGAACTCCCATTTCATCTCCACATAGAAGTCCTGGGCCTGGAACAGAAAGAGGCAGAAAGAGGAGGAAGAAGACAAATGAGAAAGCAATGGGCACTGATAAAGAGGAAGATAGAGACTGAAAAGAGTGGGTGAGATGGAGAATGACGAATTTAAAGATGGATAGACCGGCAGAAAGAGGAGAATAGCAAAGTGGAGGAGAAGAAAAAGAGGGAGGGTGAACAAATGCAGCAATGCTCCTTCATTGTCAGTTCCAAAGACAGGGGTACTGGCACAGAGAAGTGGTTGTGTATGTGTGGGTTAATAATAGAACTGATAGATGGCGAGATGGAGAGGAGGATGAGGTGGATGGGAGCAGCAGCAGACGAAGAACAGAGTGATGTGTGCGATGTTTGCGAGGGCATGTGTGCTTGAGTGCGAGTACTGATTGTCGTTTTCAAAGTGCGAGGGTGTTGTGTCTACCATGTGGGTATGCTAGAGTGTGTGTGCAATTATGTGTGTGTGTATGTGTCAGGGAGCCAGCTGGAGCAGATATACAGGAAGACAGACTGTGTGAAGGCAGTTCCCTGCATCTCTGCCACTGTTCTCTGCAGCTCTACCGCTGCAGCAGCTTCAACACAAACAATCTGCTGCACCTCAACACTTTTCTGTCAGGATTATAACCAGCGACCTTCAGGGAGTCCGCCTGCAGCTTGTCCATCACTGCTATTGTGCCTTTAAAGGGACAGTTCACCCCAAAATCAAAAATACGTACTTTCCTCTTACCAGTAGTGCTATTTATCCATGCAGGCGGTTTTAATGTGATTTGCATAGTTTTTGAGATATTGGCCATACAGATGTCTGCCTTCTCACCAATATAATGGAACTTCTTGGCACTCAAGATAATCACAAGACTTTATTGAGGCCAGTTTCGTGTAGGAACTATTTTCTCTCTACTAAACTACACATGCCAACCAGCTAGTTCAGCTCAGGCAAGGAGGACACCATTAATATTTACATCCCATGCTGTCATGAGCACAAACCTCTCGTCCATAAGTAGATGCACAGTTCTTTCTGTGTGTGATATGGTTGGGTGTAGTTCAGCAGAAAGTAAATAACTGCAGTTAAGTAAATAACTACATGAAACTGCTCACCACTAGGTCATGATTTCTGGAAAGAGACATTGCTGTTGAGTTTTTCAAATGTGTTTTTGGTGTTTTTAGCACCACAAGCCGAGTGCCACCTAGTACCATAATAGTGGAGAGAAGGCAGATATCTCTAAAAGTCACACTAAAACAATATAGACTGATAAATAACACTACTGGTAAGAGGAAAAATATGTATTTTTGATTTTGTGGTGAACTGGCCTTTTAAGTATGGCATCCCTCACCCCTTTGGAAGAAAGCTGGGACTTAATTACCCAGAGACAGAGGATAGTACAACATGGAGACAAATCCTTGCAGAGTATTTCTCTTGTCAAATAGTAAACAAAGTTAATACTTTCGCATAAAACCATACATTTTGATCCTGAAACAATTACGTAAATATTAAAAAGTTCTATATTTCAAACGAACGCATCTCCATACATCTATTATGCCTGAACAATTGAAATATTATCAAAATTGCAATACGGCCAGGAGGAATGTCCAAATTGCAGAAGCTGCAATTTTTTCATAGAGGAAAAATATGTGACAAAACAGTACTATAATGAAGTATTGTAGTGCTACAGAGATGTCCTGACCTACAAATCTTGTTCTACAAACGTAACAAAACATGTTTCTTTGGTACAGAACCCAACAATGTCACATTATCATGATTTTGATTTGGGTTGAGCAGAATTGGTATAAACCATAATCCAATACAACCCATTAGCCTAAACTATCATATATACTTAACTAAGCTTTGACTGAAATGCTGTAGAGATAGATGTGTCATGTGACAGATTAAATTTATTTTAATTTTAAATGTCTGAATGGCTCTGACTAATCAAAAAGGCTGCTAAAAGTTCTGTGTGTGAAAAGTTTAAAATAAGGAATAAGGAAGCAGCAGTATTACATTACTGAGTCTTGTGGGCAGTATTATTTCTCCTTCGTGGGAGTAGAATATTTGTCTCACAGTTTGATGTTTTTCAGATGGCAGGTTAAGCAAAGTGCATTCATACAAATGTATTATTAACAGTGTAATTGCCTAAGAGAGGGAGAAACGGTCTGTAAAAAAAGTATTGGATTTACATCTGTATTGGTAGATACTCAAGGTTGCAGTATCGATATCATTATCAGCATACAGAAGAGTTATCAAGTCATCCCTAATTTTAACAGTTTTTTAACAGTTTTCTCCAGTTAAGATGAAAATTGTGATGAAAAGTGATCATTTTTACCCATCATGAATCATATTGCAGTATCTGTACAAAATAATTGTATTATGATTGTTTTACCATATCATGCAGCCCTTCTATGTATATTTGTGTTTTATTTCATGCACGTCTCTTTAATGTACACCTGCATTATACTTGTTTGTGTCTATGCATTTGTGTGTGTGTGGTCATGGGAGTGTCTTTTTCCATGTGTGGATCAAACTGTTTGTGTGTGTGAGTTTTTGTGCGAAATCCCACTTGGCGTAGTCGCTCCAGCAGGATGGGGATGCCCGCCAGTCTCTTGGCAGTCCTCTGGTAGTCACGGTAACGAAGCACTAGACGCACCAGCTCCGGATCTCTGGTACTCACCGCCTCCTGAAGAACTGCAGGAGAGAAAGAAACAGAGAGAAAGAGAGATGGAGTGTAAAACAGACCCAATCACTCAGGCCTCATCTAAAATTTATGTACATGAGCAATTTAAGGGGGGCAGCGAGAATTGCCGAAACTGAAGTAGGCCAACGGAAAAGCTGGTGCGACCAATTACTGCAGCGCACTCGTCATTCATCAGACGGCCACTTTGCTGTTAATCTTACAGGCTGTTTTACACTTGAACAATTACATAACAATTTCCTCTCTCTTTATCAGCAAACATGTGAGGAAAGGTTAACACACACACGTACATTTATACACAACAGACGAAATAATCTAGATGTAGTTTGATTCTAATAATGTGAAGAGAAAACCCTTGAGTGTAATATATTGTGCCTATTGACAAGACACAGAACAACAGACAACAGACAACAGAACAGGATTACTTAATGATGCTCTGCAACCATAGACAAGCAAGAAACATTCATGACCATAAGAAAGATTTCACTTCATAGCACCTAATCCATGACCATCAAGACAAAAAAGCATCACATTACATACAGTGTTATACAAGTTGTTTTTTGGGGGGTGGGGGGTGACAGTAAAAACAAGAACCTAAGGACGAGGGTGGGATTTTGGACCCCAACAAAGGGTTGCTATGTCAGCCAATATAATTTCAAGGTTAAAAAATTAATTAATTTCACGCTCCATTAGTCTGCCATTGCTAGACCAACCTATCTCTACACTACATTTGCACAGTGCCAGCAGCTAAGAGATGTCTAGCAGAAGCTGCTGTTTTTCTGCGAAAGAGGTGAAGAAAAGCATCAGGAGTGGTTTATATTTTCTAAACCAGAATCAACAGAATAAAAAAAAAAAACAATGCTAAACTCATCAGCACCAATGTAAAATAGAGCCAGTGGGAGATGCTGTTGTCACCCAATTTGCAAATACAGTGTACGATATATCATGCATTATGTCTTATAATAGTCCTCTTATTGTGTCCAAGAGGGCCACAACCAAAACCATAAAATTTGCAGACCATTTGTGACATGGCTTTTCCCGGGGTTATTGAAGATGACAGGCCGTGCTTGGCAAGTTAAACTCTTGTGGTCTGCAAACATGCAAGCCTGTTCTTTACAAGTCCGACATTTTCAGGGCACATTCTTTGAATAACAGTCAAGTTAAGTCAGTTTTATTTGTATAGTGTCAAATCATAGCAGAAGTTATCTCTAACAGTTTTCATATAGAGCAGGTCTACACTGTAATCTTTTTTTTTTTTATTATCTACAGAGACCCAATAGTTCCCACCAAGAGTAAGTACTGAGGCAACAGTGGCAAGGAAAACTTCAGGCTGAAACCTTGAGCAAATATAGGGAGCCATCTGCCAGGACATGTTTGTAAGTTAATAAAATAAACCATATCACAGAATGGGCCAAGCAGCCTCTTCTTCAAGATCTTCATGAACAGACTGAGACCACTTGAAGAACTTGTTGATATCAAAGGTGCTAATCGTAGCATTTTATCGTGAATAAATAGTTTTACAATAAAAGTACACACACATCCAAGTGCCTGTAGATACTTGCTACCACTACTACTTATTTATGAATTAGCAGTTAATTTCTGTTTTCTTCTTTGGTAAATATTTCTATTTTTATGATTGTATACTTTATACAAATTAATAAATATTACCCATAAACAACTTTATAGATATAATGGTATTAACTATATTTAAAAAGAACAACAAGCAGAGTCTCAAGACTATATGAAATTTTCTCTTGTATTTCTGTATGGCACATTAAGGGAGGATGGCACGGTTTTCCAGTGCAATTAGAGCCAGCTTTCACATTTATATACAGTAATAAATACTGTAAAGAGTAAAAACAAATAATATTTTTATTCTTCAAAGGAGGCAAAAGGGTTCATGGGAAATGTGGATCGCATTTTTTAACTACTGGTGAGAAATAATAACAACCACTCACTTCCACCATGGTTTCATTGTTTAGGCTATTATAATTATACCGCAGGGTCATAATTACTTGGACAATAATATATTATTGTATAAAATTCTGCATGTATCATCTTTATCTTGAAACATTCTAACCACCAGCACACCATCTAATAATGTATTATGTATACTGCATATTGCATATGCTAACAGAAAACCATACTCAGTTTCCTCTATAAAACACACACACACACACACACACACACACACACACACACACACACACACACACACATACACATACAGACACACACACTCACCGGTCCATCCATTGCGGTTCTCCTTGCTAACGTCAGCTCCTTGCTGCAGCAGGACCCTGGCACAGTCCAGGTGGCCCAGTGTAACAGCCAGGTGGAGAGGAGTTCGGCCACGAGGGTCCAGAGACTCTAAATCCGTCTAGATGGAGAAACAGGAAAAGAAAGAAGGAAAAAAGAAGAGGGAGAGAAAATTTAAAACAAGTAGTCATAGTATAAGAGAGGCGAGTAAGCAAAAAGGGAAGCGGAGCACACAGAGAGAAATGAAGTAGGAGGAGAGGAAATTGGGGTTAATTGCGTATCATTGTCGTGCTCTTCGAGCTCAGACAGAGGGGGAGGGAGAAACAGAAAAATATAATAGAGACACAAGTGTGAAGATGACGACAGAGAGATGGAAACAGAGACAGTGACAGGTGCTAATTGATCTGTCACCACCCAAACATAGCTGGGTGCCGCACTGCTGATGTATCCCACTTATTTTCTGGGCTGGATGGATTGGGTTTAGCTAAACACAGACAGTACTATCTGCTCTTTTAAACAAGCCTCCATACACCAGAGCTTTTTAAGCAGCCACCTGTCTGCTGTTCTTCAAAACATGGAACATTAAGGTTGAGAGACGTTTGCTAGTTTGAATCTAGAGAGAATCTAGAGAGGAAACATGAGCAGCTAAAGTAAATATGGAGCACAGTTTTCAGCCTGTCATGCTACTGAGTAAAATATATAACCTACAGCCTCTTTGTGACCAACAATACATGTTTTTTTTTTACCACCCCCTGGACAAGTGTAAGTGTGTAAGTCTGAAGAAAAAGCATAATTAATGCTTGAGGCTTCACTTCAGCTCCCAGCACCACTCTATATTTAGAAGCATGTCAACAAGGCCTCATTTGTCAGCCATATTACATTAGTGTTAATCTGTCATATCAATCACACCAGATACTAAAATTAAGATGAGTCATTGCAGGGGGCTTTTAAAACCCTCTCAGACAATAGACAAGCAGTGGATAATTTTAGATGCCCAGAATACTAACTTATTGATGTCTCTGGTTGATGCATCTTTAAACCAAACAAATGAACCAAAAGGGGGTTTATTAGACCAAGCCAAGGTAGCTTTTAAAACATTGTTTGTATGTGTTCAATTTTGAGCCCCAATTCATGTTTTTTGAGTCCAATAGTTTAACATGTTGGGGGAAAATGCTAATTTACTTCTTTGCTGAAGGTTAGATGAGAATAAGTCTGTAACTACAGACTATTTAAGTCTAATAGGACAAAGTAAACAGTGGCTCCAGATAAGGCCTTGTGCATTTCTTCTACATGCTTAGAGGAGGAGGGAGAGGCAAGTTGTTTGCAATCTGCAACTTACCAGCTGGATGCTACTAAATACTACACTCTTTTAATGTGTTTTGTGTTCAGTGACAGTGACACAATGACTTGGTGAAATATATACATACATACATACACACACACACACACACACACACACACACACACACACACACACACACACACACACACACACACACACACACAAGCTGGAATCGAACCAGAGCCGCTGCAGAAGACAACTCCTCATTTTTGCACAGATTCAACCAACAGATATAAAATGTCAATTAGTGAGCTTAAGATGTGCCTGTAGACCAATTTATTATTTTTTACCATTTGACATGCCCGGCAGGCTATCTAAGCTAATTGCTGGCTGTAGCTTCATGTTCACTGTACAGAGATGAAAGTGGTATCAATCGCCTGGTCTAAGTCTCAGCAAAAAAAGTATAGCTAAGTTGGCAATATGTCAAAGGGAAAAAACATGTATCTTCTGATTTTGATACATTTCAGACACGTGAATAAATACTGAACCGAGGTTGAAAAAGTGTTGGTCTATTGCAGGTCTTTTTGTGCTTCATGTGTATTTACAGGAGTCAGTCCAGGCATGTTGAAGAGATGATTGGATGAGTCACTTGTTGATGAGTCACAGATTCTACAGTATCATACAGACAGAGTATCATGTTATCATTGATCAGGAAGACTGAGAATCCTACAAGTGTTGCAGTGTAAAACAGCAGCAGTTACTTACGATTTGTTTATTGCTACACGAGCTGTGGTGCTTGTACATCTGATGAGCCGTCATGTCTCTTCACAAATCATTTGATTTAATCCCCACTGGCTCTGCGTGAAACTGCCCATCCCTCTCTTGTTCTGTCCACCCCAGTGCACCGGTGTGTTCATGTTGCCTCTCGCTGCAGTGTGCACCTTCAAAATATGCAACATTTACACTGATCTCAGATCTGCCATCCAATTAAACTGAGCCAGTGACAGCCACCATTATCCAGGGCGTAGGCTGATCCAAGGTCAGTTCTGTCAGTTCTTTGTGGGCTTGAATTCTAATTATGGATTACTCTCAGAGAATATAAGCGTAGAGTGACTAAGAATCAGCACTTTATTACAGACTTGAAGGAAGCCGATTCAATTTGTTTTAAAATAGTTTTAATCATTCTCAATCATTCTGAATTAAACACATTGTTTGTTCTGGAGCTGATGATGGAAGTAACTAAGGAGTGAACAATCTTGTTTCCTTCTCATCTCTGTTGAGAGTTGTACATGTGCACTTTCTCCTCACCTTGGTAGGTTAGCCTACTTTAGCAACAAGTAAACTAGCTAACATCTATCTGCCCATCAGGTAACACACCTTGGTACGTCATCAAACTGGCCTTATAACATTTAATGACACCTTTATGACAAGTGCAATGGTACAACTTTACTTGAAATCCAGGAAATTATTCACAGCACCATTACAAAAGTATTTAACAGTGTAATGAAACTTAATGACATCTTTATGACAAGTCCAAAATGTACAGTACCACTTAGGAAAATACTCCTAACACAATAATGGTCTCATGATAGCCAGTGTCAAAACCAACCACATATGACAGTAAAATGTAATGTTGAGACATAAAGCTTAAAAGTTTCTTTAAGTCTGATAAAGTCAAGTTGTCATGACAAAGACACTGACAGGTTATACTGTCTTTGCTAATGTTGAGTTGTCATGCCATCTCAAACAATGTCACCCTTGCATTTAAAATGGAATAACTGACTGATTAACACTTAAATACAACAGTCATAAACATTCATAAAGACTCCTTCATGTTCAGGTATCATGGCATGATTATGACAGTGTAATGGCTTCTGTCTATGCACACCCTTTCAAATGAAGTGTTACAGAACACTGAGGGGGTTTGAGTTGTTTTTTATTATAGTGTTTATAATATTAATATGAACAATGTACCAGAAATATGACCGAGCAGGTCTGAGGCCTGAGTCCTTAGTGATCTACATAAATTTCTAAATAAAAGCAGTGGAGGCGGAAATGTATTAGAGGAGAATTTTTAAGCAACTGAGAGTATACCAAACAAAAAAACGTGCAGCTCGATATGAGGAAGCTGCTCTGAATGTTTACTGCACTCATCGTATTATAGGCTATCCTATAATAAAAAACACTGCGAGTTTCCATCTAACCCACGTCAACTGTTATGCTCCGATAAACAAGACTGAGAGCAGAACCAGGAAGACTCAGCAGTTACATTACCAATCAGTTACTGCAGTCCTCTGTTTCTGGTATTTGCATGGGAAATGAGTAAAACCACATGGGATACACTACACACAACCATGGCTGAGCTCATGGATGCAAGTACGGAAAAAAAGATACATGTCCAAAGGCTCATACACTCACATGCATTTAAAATTTTTGTAATACGCCCAGTCTCTTAAACCACATTGCACACACAGTATTACAGAAGTGGAAGGACAAACAAATTCAATAACAAGTAGCCGAAAAAATTCACCCTTACTTTGCACAGTCTTTTCAAATCCTTTCAAATTAGACAGTGAGTTAAAGGAAAATCTAAAGATATTTTCCCACAAGTCCCCCAGATTTGTTGCCAATTGTTTTTCCTTGGAGCCCCACTACATCTATCTATGAAAATCTTTTGTTGCCACCCTGAGGGACCCCTGGTTGGGAACAATTGAACTCGAGGACTAACTTCTCCTATACAGTATATTATATAATTAATGGCAAATTACCCGTCTATGATAAAACATCCAAAAAAGTAAATGGGCAACAGATTTAGGCTGTGCTCATGATGAGAAGGACTGGCATCAACTACTGGAGCAGGCAAAGGGTTTAACATTGTCATGCTCTCACACCTGGCACCGCCTCATTAAAACTAACATGTATGAATAGACTTATTCTCCTAACGGGCATCGCTGCTGCCAAAAAGATGCTAGCTTTACACTGGACAGGTCCACAGACAGTCACAAAAACAAATCATTAATGTGGAATTATCAGTGGCAAGGGTGCACGGTGCTGGAGGGGTCACCACAGGTTTACTGTCTTCCTTTTCTGTTTTTTTTAAATTTCATGTATATTTCGTATTGTCTTTTGTGATACCTGAAGCAAAAGTACAATAAAATCTTGATCACAAAAAAACTATTGGAGCAGGCACAGACTGTAAAAATTTACACAAAACATGGGCAAATTCAATTCAGTATACTTCACAGTACATATTACACCCTGCACAGATTACACAAAGCTGACAACAATATTTCTACCATGTGTGAGAAACACAAAATGACAAAAAGTTTAAATACAAACTGGATTTACTAATTCTTGTCTGAAAGACTTAATGTCCTTCCTGTACTTAGAGGAAGGACAAGAGAAAATTAAGTACGTATTAGGAGCTGCTCAGAAAATATTAACAAAACTCCTGTTCTGTCTTATGTTAATTCTATTCCTTCTTTGGAAGATTAGCACATTATATTAAGTCATTTTACAGAGCAAATGAAACTATTTTTTTATACGATTGAGTATGCAACTTGTGTAGCCCTGTGTATGTTTTCCGTTTGTTGTTCCGCTCTGTTTACATGAGCGTGGCTTTCATGTTGGGGAGGTGTGATGGTTGGCTTGTACACTGACTTGTGTTTTTGTGTGTTTATAAATGTAAAACTGGGTGACATGTCATACTTTGTGTGTATGTTATGTATTGACAAGCGAATAAATATGTGTGAAAAAATACACTCTGGGCTGAGTAAAGTAAAGCATAACTCAATGATAAGAACATGATATCATGGTTTTAGTGAGTAAATGGGTGTGTTAACTCTGCATGATCTCTATCTGTCTCTTTGGTTAACACTGTTCTCCACAGTTATTTCTAAAGCAAACCTTCTAAAGCAACCCTGAAGAGAAGGAGTGAGAGAGAAAGAGACAGACATAAATAATGTGGGCAGAGAAATTTCTATTGTGAGAAACTGCCTGTCAGCAACAACTGTAACATGTACGACAGGCGAAGATGGAGAAAGAGGGAAAAAAGAGGAGAGCGACAGATTGGTGTTGCAAGTGATGGCTATGGCAAACAAAGATATGGGGAGGGGTGGTGAGGAAAGAGAACAGAAGGAGGATGAGAGTTAGAAGAGGGGAGCTGAAAGAGACAACAACATGCGGGAGTCCCTCAGGAGGCGTGGAGCCCGGGGGAGAGAGGAGAGAGGGAGCGTCATAGCAACACAGGAGAAGAAAGAGAGCAGTCAGCTTTGTTTGTGTGTGTGCTAGATTATGAGTCCAGGTGTAACATGCAAATATGGCCATTTTTAGTGCTGCGTGTGTGCATGTTAAAACACACGCAGTGTCTCAAAGGACGGACGACATGTGCTTACGTAGCACAGCTTCTATGAAGAGCTGTCAGTGTCGCAGGGAGAAAAGTCTTAAGTATGGTGTCCATCACTGAAATGACATGAGAGAACGAAACTGTGCCAGCAAAACCCACGACTGAATATTAATATGGAGTCTTGGAAAACATTTCCCCCGAGATGGCAATGGTATTTTGGAAAGAAACCCTTCACATATTGCTGTGAGCACATGAAAGGGAGAAAAAAAGAGAAGCAGAGCGACAGGAATAAAGCTGATGGTATAAAAAGAGATGAGAGAACGAGGAATGGAAGACAAAAAGAGCAACTTGGCTCTACTTTCAATTTTGTCTTTTTATGGCACTTGTACTGTCTCGCAGCTGTCCTTTCATCCATTGCTCCTCCTTTAAGTAGCTGCGTGTAATGTTGGTGATTATCAGTTTAAGCTTTTTTTTTTCTTTTTTTTTTTTACAGCTGTACTCGATTTCAATTACTCTGCATACAAGAGCTGAGGGTGGACGGCTCAAATACACCATAAAGACACAAGGGGAGCTGCTGCAGAGGAGTGGAAGAGGGATGCTAATAAGGGGCGAGGATAAACAGAAACATGTGGTGTGGTGGATGGAGACAGACAACGAGGGAGGGAAAGTCAAAGCAGGATAGCAGCAGGGTGATTACAGAAGAGAGGGAGGATGTAGAAGGAGACAGGTCGGAGAGAGTACAGGATGCTGCCAGAAAACAGTATGCACAATGTATAACACTGGATGACAGGGAAACAACAGAATAACCCACTGAAGTGTAGTTTCTGTAGCTGCCCCCCCCCCCAACTAAACCTGATGTAGCTCCTGTCATTGTGAAAGATTTAAACAAGCAAGAATAGGAGAATATATTTCACCTGTCTTCTTGGCTTGTATTTTCTCCCATAGCACTTCTCTCTGAAGCATTATACTACTCGGCACACATTATTATTTATTCACGGTGGTCATTGCAAGTCACTCTAAGTAAGCATCAAATTAAAGACCATGTTATCAGGGTTGGGAGGGTTACTTTCTAAATGTATTCAGATACAATTAATAAATAGCTGTTTAAAAAAATGTACCCAGTAAGCTAATCCAAGTATGACAACATTAAAGCAATGTAACTTGATTACTTTCAGTTCCTTTTGGATTATCTCAGTGTTAACATGGTGAAACTGTGTAGCCTATAATGTTTTATGTTTATTCATTGTTTGTCCAGCCATTCCTTCCTTTTTAATTGTTGAGGGTAAGTTTAAATTAATAGCAGTAATTCTGCGCATGTATTTGGTTATTTAAGTTTGCTATTCACAATTCACACTCAAATTTCAAGTAAACAGACATAAACTTATTCTGGTCTGGGGCTTGTGTTTTTATTCACACACCATCCTGGTCACCAGCATCTATGGTCCCAAATAATTTTTCAGTAGCCTAGTAGTAAAAAAACTATGTTGAAAAAATAGTTAGCTAACTGGATTTCTGTGCAGCCAGTTAGTTTTTGGTCTCTGTAGGCAATGTTACATCTTTGCTGTAAATGTTTCTTTAAGATGAATTCTTAGATGATGGCAGTATTTTCACAGCTGAAGGCAGAACTCTCACATTAATGTGATGCTGTTCCTCTTTTCTGATTTAAAGAAAAAATAAAGTTAACAATTCTACCCAGAGAAAATTTTTTTCATTAGAGGTCATGATCATGAACTGACTGTAAGATTATCAGGTTTCACTGAGACCAGAGTGGTGTTAAGAGACTCATGAAGTGTCGTAATGTGTGCACCTTGCATAATGGGAGTGTATCATTCCTCATTTTAAAATTGCAATCTTGCCAATAATTCCCATTTTTACTAAATGTATCAGTCATCTGATGACATCTTTTGTTCTGTAACTTTAATAGAATGTAGTTTGGAGACTGTTGCTAACTTTGATTGATGCTGGATGAAATTTTTCAAGGCCTAATAATCAAACACGGTTTTAATGACAATTAAAGTTAAAAATCAAGAAACCAGCGAGCTAACTGTTTCATCCCTAATTAAGTACATGTCAACTGTTGAGGCATTATTCTTATTGTTTGGCCCAATTCAGGAGGTCCTTTACTTTATCGTTACTGAGTTCTGGGGCCGCATTTATAAAATGGACTTTCAATTTTGATCTAAAGTATGACTGAAGCAGAAAACCATGTATAAGTAGTTATTTACATGGTCATGTTGAGGTGTTGCAGTTTGGGACACATATTCCCCCAAGCTTGTGGTAAACTTTGCATTACCTTTAAGAAAAATGTAGGGCTGCAACAAACAATTTTTTTAATCATTGATTTTTTCTTTTTTTTCTTTTGCATTTTCTCAATTAATTGATAAGTTGTTTGGTTGATAAAATGTCAGAAAATGGTGAAAATGTTGATCACTGTTTCTCAAACCCCAAGGTGATGTCCTAAAATCACTTGTTTTATCCACAACCCAGAGAAATTGAGTTTACTGTAATACAGGAGTATGGAAACCAGACAATATTCACATTTAAGAAGCTGAAATCAGAGATTTTTTCTCTTAAGAAAATGTTCAATCGAATTAATTGATTATCAAAATAGTTGGTGTTAAATTCATTAATCGACTTATAATTGATTATTCGATCAGTCATTGCAACTCTAGAACAATGTGCTAGGGACTATCAATTAAAGATGTGAGGAATTCATAGCGACACACATCCAAGCTCTTATGCTTGGCTCTGTTTGTCTGGCGTGATTCTCTTTTACCAATGCCATGATCTTGTCTTCCAAAAGATCTGCTTTTCTCTTGTGGTCCATTAAATAAAGGGAAATCCCTGGTTGTAAGGCAGGTGCTGCCAATTTTCAGTTAATTTGAGATTTATATATCACAGGTACTTGAGTTACAAGTTTTCTCAGAAACTGTGTATGCAAGATTTTTATGCTCCGTATCCTTTATGAATTGAACTGTCAGAATTGATCTTAAGACGTTCAAGTAAATCTAAGAATATTTTTTGTAAATGACACCCCTGAGTTTGAAAGGGCCAAGCATAATCAATCTGTATCATGGCCTCAATCGAGCAACCTCACCATCATCAGCTCACCTTGATTATTGCTGGTACACCAACACTGCAGTACAACACCTACCCCATCTTGTCTAATTTTCAAATTAGCACAAGTGCGTATGTGAGAAATTTGTTGTGATGACACCTCCGAGCATGATCAGAAAACAGTCAGTCTCGAGTGGCTCATTTGGTCCAATTTGCATCAAAAGTAGCTGAGATGGACAGAAACTGAATATGGCAACAGACGGTGGTCAGAGTTAACAGCACACTGACAGCGAGCTGTAATTTACACTGTGAAGTCTAGATAAAGTTCAGGACATTAAAAACTTCATTGACGGAAAAAGCAGGAGAGATGTGGGCAAGCAGTGGTGACACACAACGACATGGTCAGCTATTCATCAAGGTTTTTAATGCACACATGCGCACACACACAGAAGCACCACTCAGAGTTAATGTCCTCCCACCACTACACACTGACCTGCAGACATACTGACATACTTACTTATTCACATGTGAACAATGTTGAGTTGAAAAACAAAACATACACAAGCGCGCACACACACACACACACACACACACACACACTCTT
>JAJHUR010091097.1:8886-28657 GCA_027495735.1 Lutjanus campechanus
TGAGTCCTCTGCAGCGGCCGTGGGTTCAACTCCTGCCTGCAGCCCTTTGCTGCATGTCATTCCTTCACTCTCTCTCTCCCTGTTTCGTGCCATATCTTCAGCTATTCTATAAATTAAAGGTATAAAAGCCCCCAAAATTTAAATAAGAAATACAGAGGCACAGTTCCTCCCCTTCTGTTGTGCCCCATTTTTTCCAAAGTACCGTCCGTACTTTGGAAAAGTACGGACCGTACGGTGGTCTACGGTAAGAGACAAACAATTTTTCTGATCTCAGCTGAACTGTGCCACAAATTGTGCCACAGTTGTTTGTCAATTTAAAAGAAAACCCCAGTGTTTGGTAGGTTTGTTGGAATTTAGTTAAGTTTGGTGTGAAACCCACAGATGTATTATATGAAACAGACACTGGACGTAAAGATGGCGCCTGTTCAGTCCAGTGAGAGCTGCTCACCTGGTGCACAGGCCAAAAAAGTTTGCCAGCTTCCGGGTTTGTTTCCTCCCTGTACAGCCCACTGAATATGTGCAGTAGTGATTAGCACTAAACACAAAGTTCAGCTGAGGTTTATGGGAATGTTTAGCTTTAGTTAGTTACTTTAGTTTCATTATGTCGCCCTCATAAGATCCACATTTTGTAACAATCTGCTACATACTGTTATAAACAGTCTGAATGCAATATGTCATAAATTTGCTCACATTTTGAAATGAATTAATTACTACGTATTTAAAAAGTATGTCATCATTCATAAAAACCTATAAAACATTATAACAACGTTTATTTTATGCATTCTAGTATGAATCATACCGACTCAAAATTCATTTTAAAAGATACATTTAGTCCAGTGGATTAGTTTATCTTTCACTGGCTTACATCACTACATCGCTGTGTTCCTGAGCTTAATAACAGCAACGATATGTGAGGAAATTTATTACATATTGCATTCAGGCTGTTTGTTATAAAATGTGGCAGATTATGACAGAATAGGAGTGTTATTACATGATGAAGTGAAAATGAAATAACATTTTGGTGATGGCATTAGATTAATTTAAAGAAAGTTACTGTAATGAGGTAAAAATGATTTTCTGTACCAACTTTTATATTAATTCATCCAAAATTTGTTGAGAAATTTCATTAAAAGCTACAATAGTGAACCTCATGGTGGCACATCTTGGAAAAATGGATATCTGAGCCAAATTTCATGGCAATCCATCCAATACTTGTTGAGATGTTTCAGTCTGTACGAGCTCAGAGGACAGACCGACTGTCAGTCAGACAGATATTTCTATCCTTACAGCCGTGCTGCTACAGAAGCATGTCTAAAAACAACCACAGAAAAAGAAAAGAACGATAGAGCGTATGAGTGCTTGTGCTCTTCATCTGGCTCAGTCAGGACTTGTTGCAGTACAAAGCACATGTTGCCACCACAGCTTTTTTCCTGGGAGAGCATCCCACGTCAACGCTGTCTCACGATTGGTGGATTTTGATGCGGCGCTGAGGGGAATTTGTGCTGACATTTCTAGGATGGGAGAGGAAGAAAAGAGACAAACGGAGAGGGACGGAGATAGCTAAAACAAAAGGACATACCGGGAGGTTTAGAGGGGCATGTGAGATCATGTAAACGTGAAACACAACAAGACAGAGTCGGAGGAAAGAGACGGAGGAGAGGGATGAGAGGCGGAGGAGTTTTATGAGTGCTGACATGCTGCGTGTTGAGAGGAAACGTGCACAGACAGTCCTGCCAGTGTTCAGCTCCACCATGAGCCACCTGGGAACCCTGCCGAGCCCATAAATGCAACGTTAGAACACACACACAGATGCAATCTAATAGCTGTCTGTATTTAACACCAGGATGAACTGAACGTGCTTCAGTCTGACTCATACGCAGACATGGAAAAACACAAACGCACATTAAACACCAGTCAACAACAAAGGCACAAAATTCAGAACAATCACACACACGTACGCATGCACACCGAGTCCAGTGAGTACGTATTGATCTGTTTAATTAAGTCCCAACTCCTGTTACCCCTGGCAACGCTCCCTCTATGCTGCATCGATAGTCGCCATAGCAACTGACAGCCAGAGGAGACGGCGGAGGACCACTCTTTGTTCTCAGTGGATGCTCCGGCCTGACAATCACGCAGGCCGAGACCTCATTGGGTGGATGAGAAGAGCAGGTCAGAGGTGAACGACTGTGTTGTTATGGTGGTTAAGATGATGAGTCAGAAAGATTTATCAGCTGTAAAAAAAAAACTAAAAAAACATCAAAACTGAGAATAAGAGGATTTCAGTGTGTTTTGTTTGAAGCTGTGTGTCACTGTCTGAAGCGATGCTGCCCAGACAAGCTGTCTTCATTCACTGTAATTTGCCAAGCGAGCGGTTCTGATGCTTATCTATGTTATCATATTTAAGGATCAGATCATTTTATGTTGAAAGGATATATTTTCACAGCCAACTATGTCACATGCAGGTGCGTAGGAAAAACATCACTTCAGTGAAAAGAAAAAAGAATCCCGCACACTGCTCCTACTCAGCATCACACCTTATTCTTCGCACGAGCGTTTCGGTCCCTCTTGACCTTCGTCAGGTGTGTAATCCTGACGAATCGTGACTGAAACGCTGGTGTGAAAAACAGTGTGATGCTGAGCAGGAGCAGTGTGCCTGATTTCTTTTTCTTTTCACAAGACAGAAGGTTTCATTTTTAAAAAGCTAAAGCGGCGTGCACTGCTTTTTAGGCCTCTTAGAGCGGGTTGAAGCAACGAAGATTAATTTAATCAAAGATTACTTCTCGTTGGAGTGAATCCATTTAAAATAAGGCAGAGCTCTGTAGTAAAATTCAAAACTGATATCTGTTTAGTAAATCCAAGTTTATTGATGTAAAACAAAATTAAGTCGTGTTTAATCAATACGAAGATGCTTGCTTATCCAAATTTTAAAAAATTAAAATAAAAAATCTTTCGGTTGCTTGGTGTTCCCTCACAAAAAATTAGATTTTTTTGCTGGCTAACGTTAGCAAAAAAGTTATGCCTTTTGCTAGCTAACTAAAAAGTTAACAAAAGGTTATACTGTGTGCTAGCTAGCTAAAAAGTAAAAAAAACAAAAAACAAAACTCCATTACATTACTTGCAAGCTAATGTTAACCAAAAAGTTACAGAGTGTTACACTGTTTGCCAGTTAGTTAGTTATTTAGCCTAGTTAGTCTGCTCATGATGGTTCGGCAGAGAAGCTCCTTCTTCGAGAAAAACTGTTTTAATTGATAAACTGGAGTGAAAGAAAGAAGAAATGCATCATAAAGTTCAACTGTTTTGAGTCTGTCCCTGAAATGTCTTCAATTAACTTTTGCCCAAACATCTTCAAACATCATTTTCAAAGTTAAACCTCCTCAAGCGTAAGTTCGAATTTAGTTTAAAGCTAGTTTTAAAGTTTGGTGAAAAAAGTGAAACCATGATTTAATCAGGTTTAAAAGTTGACTCATGTTGGTGCATCACAGCCTTTGGGGCAGAGGAACAAGACAAAAACACAACATTGACATAGTATCGCCTTATAAAGTTGCAAATGTGTTATTTACACATCCAGCAGACACAAAGCTACAGTATCATTCATTATGAGTCATGTTTATGTCTACCTCATGAATCTCATGTCCAATATTAACTCTACCAACTCCTGAGGGAAATATCCTGTTCTTTAGCTGCTAAATGCTCCACTACGTTCCCAAGGTAGTCCACTTACTGTGTCTGTCTGCTGTTTGTAGCTGAGCAGTTAGTGTAAAATTTATTTTTAGAGTGCTACAGAACTGCTGCCTGCTGTTGTGAACAAAAACAGTAATTCCACCTCGCAGAACACAGGAGTTTCTGGTCTGCCGAAGCCTTCATCTGTTTGTTTTGTTTGAGTTGTTGTGCGATTCCCATGAATCCAAACTTACTCTCCAAAATACTGATGTCACACAATAACACAAACAAAATAACTGATCGAGGCAGTGGTAGACCAGTAAAAACCATGTTCTGTGAGGTAAAATTACTGTTTTTGCCAAAAGAATCTGGTTCCTGTGGAAAGAGTGATATTTGACTTGTATAACCATGTTTTCCTGTCAGAAAAGGCTGTCTGACTGCAAAGTAAAGCTGTGAAATTATTCTAAATATAGTGTACACTGATGTCAATTATGTTTTTCTGTTGACTCTGTTCACAGCTGCTTGTCTACCACCATCTACTGTAGGTAACACACTGACTATGGATAAGTACCCACTTCAAATAATCTGAACTATTCCTTTATTTGTCTAATAACCAGGCGGGTGAAATTCACTGATATTTTATTCCTCTAAATGTCATTTAGAAGATCTGCAGGACAGCTGTACTTAGACACCATAAAATTCATTTAATTTATTATAAACTGCAAACACGATATAATTTATATCATCTGCTGTTTTATTATGTATCTAACAGGGCTGGGTATCATTTAAAAAGAAGTTTGCTTCATAATTTCTTACGTGCTTCGTCATGTTCACACTGTTTCTTGAAATAATACTTCCACATTTTATGCATTTATTCATATGAGACAGCGCTGTGTAACATAGCCATACTTTCAAATATTTTTGTGGCACAATCATACAAACAGTTATTTCTCCTAGATCTGTGTTAGGGCTGCACCATTTGGTAAAAACATGTTGCGATTATTTTGACTGAAACTGTGACTGCAAATGCCATATGATCGGTGGAAATGATCAGTTTTGCATGACGATTTTCATGTTCACTGAAAAAAACAAACAGATTATGTGATATTTATTAAGGTCTGAACCAAACAAACATGTTTTCTTTTATCTGGAGAACAAGGATTTTCAGTCCAGGTCATCTGCAGCACCACAGTACCTCATTATAAAGCTGTTTTCTCACACGTTTTTTCTTTTGAAGTTTTGATACTACTTAGTTCAATTGATGCCTTAAAAGATACTGAGTACTGACACCAAACCCTTGTATCTAATGGGATATCATTAGCATTTAAATAGGCAACCACTGCATTCTGAGTCGGATCTAAACCGACTCTGTTTATCTTTCAGTTGTTAGTTACCGCTGTATACACTGACTAATGGATATCTTTTGAAAAAGATAAGATAATAAAACCAGGTCACATTTACATAACTTTAACGCAAGTGGGCCAATATACAGAACTCGTACACACACACACACACACACACACACACACACACACACACACACACACACAATAGGTCCATTCTCAGCTATAAACACTTCATTCACAGTTATACTGAAGAAATTCACACCAATTGCACAGTTTCTGAGGAAGTCACCTCTCCAGTGACAGACAGTCTGAGGCCATAGCTGCCAGGTTTGTGTGTGTGTGTGTGTGCTGCTTCTCTGTCTCCAGCCTGGGCCATTTGTGATGAATAATAATTTGGACTTAGTCAACTTGTCTGAATTAAAGAGGCGGTGAGTCACCGCTGGCGTCAGACGGAGGATCATCGCGGTAAATATGTAGGTCAGCGGTCGACCTCCCTGGCTATGATACTGCTGATGCAAACACACACTTTTTGTTATCAAGATCTTGTGTTGACTTAAACGTATCCCCCGTGCGCTTATCTTTAACCATCTCAACCTACACGACTGACTGCAACCTTTACCCAAAACCCATCTCCAGTTCCAACCCTTCACCTAAAAATCTTCACTTTAGTCAGTCGGGGCTGGTTAGAGGATGATCACAGTGTTCACTCAATGCAGAGAGAAAGAACTATAGAGACATGAACACACATGCAAACCTTCTTAAAACAATAGTTGTTATAATTGCACCCCTTAAAAACATGGTATTTTTCGCAGGGGTAGGTGTGGTTTTGCAGGGCGTAGCAGTGCACGCTTCACTGAGCTCCTGAATGAGCTCCAGGACACAACAAGAAGTTGGACAAAGTGGCAAAGGATAGGCTAAATTCATGTCTAAAGCTTGGGAAATCAGACAGACTAGGTGGAATAGTTCACACATAAAATATGAGAGACATTTATGTGATGTTTGAAAGCATTTTAAGCCCATCTGAGTAAAAAACGACAGTGATATCAAAATACAGACCACATATTTTCATATTTTTTTTGTTGCTGGACAGAATTTAGGTGACCTTTTCAATATATTTTAGCATTCAAGGCGTAGTGGAGGGTAAACCCAAGTAAACTCAGTTTATTCACCTCTTTGAAATTGAAATGAGGCTGAGAGTTTGCTCACCTCTTTTCAAATCAACTGCATCAATCAAAAACCAAGTATTGTGTCATTATTTTTTACCACTACACCCCTGACTTGGTTATATTTTCCATTATAACGAATTCATCTGAAGTCAAGTCATTTAAAAATCAGGAAGTCTGATGTTAGTCGCTGTTGCAGCTGTGCAACAAATCTAAGAGTATCTTCGTAACTTGCTGATCACATGAATATAAAAACGAATCATCTCTGCTTGAAGTTACAACAAGGCACGAGCTCTACTGTAGGTTTAATTTAGGTGTTTAGGCAAAAATTAGGTGAATAAACGACTTTTTAGGTCACAGTTTTACTAGTTTATACAGAAAGTGACGAGACGATTATAGAGAACCCAGTGACAGCTAACGAGAGCGAGCAACGGGCACACGAGTTTTCAGGAAGTTACTTGTTATAATAGCAATTAAACATCCTTCTCGTGCATCATTTTCATCCCCACTAGATTAATGCTCAGGCTCAGTAGCTGTTACAAAAACAAGGAACTGTAAAAACAGAAATGGATGTTGTCACTCGGTGCTCACATGGTTCTGACAGTGACAGCAGACGTGACACAATACAGACGGTAAATTGTAAATTGTAAATTGGTTATTTGTGGTCCCTGCAGGTTCAACCCTGACTGCTTTAGTAATTCCCAGACCGTTATGTAAACAGTAAGGCCAAAAAGTCCACTTCTACACGGGAAATATTAAAATCAAATGAGCAGATAGATAGCCAAGATACTAAAAAAAAAAACCCATTGTATTTGGAAAAGGAAGTTGCACTTCAACAGTGGGATTTTCAGTGGTTTGCTAAACTCAAAATCAAGTGAAAATACTCCAAGAAACTGAAAAGGTAGCACATCTCAAGACTTAAAGTCAAGGAGAACAAATTATTCATATTTCAACTTATAGTTGCTACAAACCACATTAAAGTGAGACTGTGTAACTTTTACTGTTGCCGGCGAGCTACAGTGTGTTTAGTTCCATTTTTATGTTTTATAAAAATAATTTAAAGATTTATCTGTGACACGTGCAACAGCTGCACAAGTAGAGAAGAGTCACACATCTGGTGAAACAACTAAATAGCATCTGATGTTTGCTAAAATTAGCCTCCGTTTGCTACTGGTCACACAAGAGTGTGAGTGTGTTGCACTGAGCATGGGTGCATTTTATCACCATGATAGATTTATTGACTGATATCATCGGCCTTATTGGTCTTTACCAGTATTGGCATATGTTGTCCAATATGCACCCACATGAAAACTTTGTAGAACAGAACATAATGCAAATTGTTTTGATCTAATAGCTTCATAAGCAGCATCCTGTGTGTATATTTGAGCCTTTTTCTTAATTGAGGTTTAATATAGACATATATTTTGATTTATTTGTGGTGTTTTTTTGTATTTTTAGTTATTTAATTATCAAAAATAACTGTGAAGGTGCCCTGATGTAATTTTGGACAATAACATGTATTATTAAACTGTAAAAACAACCTGCCTCCATTTCATATGTGTCCTGGATCATAGCAAAAAATGTGTGTATGTCTATATATTCTTAATATTATATTTTGTATAAAGAATATCAGCCGATATCAGAATAGTTTTGCTCCCAATTACAGGCATCAGCCACAACAATCCAGTATCAGTCCAGTATTTTAAGTACTTCCCATAATCAATCAATCATTGGTAACATTAACAATTAATCAATAAATTAATCGTTATTGAAAAACAAAAAAAAACATTGTTTATACTAAACAAATTCAAATACTGTATGTTTTAAAAACCGATTAATTCATCATGGATTGATCGTCATAATCTGTAATAGTCGCACTTAAAATTAAAAATATTTATATATAAACCTGCCAAATTATAAACTTTGTGCACAAGATATCTCATAATCTAAAAGGCAGGTTGCAGCTGAAATTAGCTGAGTACATTCATATTCCAATGGGGATAAATTATTTTTATTTAAACACCTTTTTCTTTTTCTAGTACTCCCCTTCAGGCAAAACAAAAGCAGCTTTTAACACAGCCTACAGACCTGTTGAATGTTCCTGAACGCATGCCAGAATTTAGAGCTTTTTTTTTTTTTGTTTTTTTTCAAACCTCTCTGTAGGGGTATGACACACAGTCATGCAGAAACAGAAACAAACAGAGACGCACACCTTTGAAGGCACTTATAGACCGATCTATGCACAGATACCACAGAGACACTCTGGCCTTCCCCTGCGACCAGTACCAGTATTACTGAACAAAAACCACAGCAGAAAAATATCACCGAATATCTGCGTCCCCGCTTCCCACACACACAGAAACACAAACACAATGAATCACTCCTGCTTTCTATGATGAAACAAACGCCTCTCATTTGTTCCAGAAACCTAACGAGAGCTGCTCTACCTACAAACCCATCTGACTCTCCCCTCCTCCGACCACAGGGCGAGTTTTTACAGCCTCTCTAACCCAGTTACAGTTTTTCTCTCCTCCACTTTCAAATTCAACTTCCTCAGCCCCGTCGTCTTCTCTCTAAACCCAGACGGAGAAATACAGTCACTAAACGTGGATTCTGAGGCAACGCTCTTCATCTGAAATCCAGGCAATTACAACAGAAAGACAGAGGAAATAACCTAACAGCCGCTCGACACGTGATTTGGTGCATCAGAAAGAGCAAAAAGTTGGAGAAAGAGGAAGATGAAAAGGTTAATAGACAAGTCGAGGCGATGATATTACAGCTATTGTCCTGATAATGATGATACTACAGCCGCCCTCCTGACTAATGTGAGCTAATAGTCGATGACTTCTTCAGTGGAAACCAGATGTTAAAGCTGTGACTTCTTCCATTTTAATCTTAAAGGGATAGTTCTGATTATTTCAAGTGTGTTACCTACAGTAGACGGCCGTCGACACGACCCCAGTTTGGAGACGCAGAAAGGCGCGTCAGCATGGACGCTAAGCACTGTCCTGTTGTGGACGGGGTCAGCACCAAAATGTATTTTAGCCCCCTGTTTTTACTGCTTTACCTCGCTGTTAGACAACCTTTTCCAACAGGAAACGGGTGTTATTTAATCCAAATATCACTCTGTCTCACTCAACCAAACATCATTTGCAAAAACAGTGATTTTATCTCGCAGAACACGGGAGTTGTTTGTCTATCGCTGCCTCAGTGTGTTTGTTTGTTTGTGTTATTCTTTGATTTGGGTGAATCTGAACTAACCCATTAAAACACTGAGGTCACACAATAACACAAACAAACTAACTGATTCAGGCAGCAATGGACCGGCAACTCTAAACCAACCAAACTCGAACCATATTTGGTTTATATAACCGCACCTTCCCATCGGAAAAGGCTGTAAAAAATATTCTAAGTATACTGTACACTTCAGCTGATATTGATTTTTTTTTAGGTGGGCCTATTTTTAAATGGTTAAAATACATGTCCACAGCAGTACATTGCTTAGCTTCTTACACCAACTCCTGCTGCTTCTGCTTATTCTGGACGTGTTGACCACATCAACTGTCGAGCCCGACGGTGGTTTACACCAGATACTGTGTGAAGGGCCGTGTGCAAAACCAGTTATGTGTATATTTATTTGTTTATTTTCATATACTGTACATGTTTATTGTATTTATTGTGTTTTTGCACGTTCTGTTCGCTTGATTGATCAGGTGACTGTTCTTATTGTGCATTTAAGATGGTGGCTAGTTTGATGAAGAGCAGTGTTGCTCAAAGCGTCACTACTTTTGTGCATTAAACAAGTGGAAATCGGAGCCCTGCGGTGCCCGAACCATTTTTGTTTATTTTACAATTTGCTCACCTTCGGTTCAGCATCTGCATTAAAGTTTGGTCTGGATGTGCGTGCGTACTGTTTATTTCCTTTTCTACTATGGATACGAACCTCATGCAACCCCACTTCAAATAATCTGAACTATCCCTTGAACAAACACTAACTTTGTTTATTTGTCCAGACTTTAATAAACTGATCTAAATGACGATAAAAAATCTTTCTCAGATGTGAAACTACTTCCAGCAACACTTCCTGAATTTAGTCAAACATCTGTCCTAAATCATAAAATGCCCCCGGCTTCGCTACTTTTTCACTTTTTCTCTCATTGTTAGTTGTTTGGTTTCTGTTTCTCACAATTACTTAGTGGTTTATATTAATTGCACAAGGTGAATTCCCTTCAGGGCACTGGAGTTCGTTTCAGTTCCGGCTCAAGTCTTTCAGCAAATGAAAGATAAGCGCTCTAAAGCTCTTTGTATTTGTGAGCTTAATCTCCGATCAGATAACTTGATAATCTCACACAAACAGGAGGATGGAAACAATCAAGGCTGAAACTGCACAGATGAGCCCAGACGGCACCCTCAGTGCTTCCTCTAAACTCACTCTAACATTCATCATGTACGTAACTAACTCCTGTTCAAACCATAAAATTTCCCTCTGAGACTCGGTCAGAATGAACTCAGCAGTTACTGTAGTAATCACAAACAGAAGATTAACCGTCAACAATTTCTATATAATCTATTAATTAAAGTCTAAAATATCAAACATCTGCTGGTTTAAGCTTTTTCAAATATAAAGATTTGCTTTTTCCTGTTTTTAAATGATTCTAACTCAAATATTTTGTCAACAAGTGAAGACGAAGATCAACCTGAGCCTGCAGAGCATGTGACAGGCAATTTTCTGAGATTTTCACAGATTACTAAACAACTGGTCACAAAAACATTAGCTGCAGCCCTAAACATAACAAAGAGAGAAAACAAGACAGAGACATAACATGTAGCCTGGCTGCTACTTGCTGCAGGGGACAGCAGAGTAAATATATCTGATAATATCATTAAAACAGAAAGAGAGAAATAAAAGATATCTGATAAGAGCACAGATGAGCTGGCAGACCGGTTCTTTAAACAGGACAAGTGGTGTAAGAAAATATCAAAACACTTGAGAATTGCAATAGAATATAATACTGCTGCTCGAGAGAGGGCAGCAGTGAGGCTGAAAACGTCATTAGAGCTGCAACGATTAATCGAGTAACTGATCAGCTGTCAACTATTAAATTGGCCGTCAACTATTTTGATAATCAATTAATCGGTTTGAGTAATTTTTTAAAGAAAAAAAGGTTAAATTCTCTGATTTCAGCTTGTTAAATGTCAATATTTTATGGTTTCTTTACGCCTCTATCACAGTAAACTGAATATCTTTGGTTTATGGACCGAACATCTTGGGCTTTGAGAAGCAGCGACTGACAGTTTTCACCATTTTCTGACATTTTATAGACCAAACAACTAATTAATTAATCGAGAAAACAATCGTTAGCTACAGCTCTAAACATCATGGACAGTTTCTTACCCGCAGTCAGGCGCCGGGCACCATCGACAGTCTGGATCCGAAGCAAGGCACCTCCGCAGCAGGAACTCCTCATACTTCTCCAGCAGGGCCGCGTCATCCAAGATGTCCGCCACCTGTTGCGGGGCGAGTCTCTCGGCACACTCGGGGCAGCTGAGCTGGACTCGACTCTCCGTGATCTCGATGCGGAGGTACTGCCGCAGGCAGCAGAGGCAAGAGCGGTGGCTGCACCCCAGCAGCTCGGGCAGCTGCTCGGCGGGCTGGCGCACCAGGCACAGGGGGCACTCCAGGAGGTTGGCCTCCCCGGAGGAGGGGGCTCCACCCAGGGACGGCTGGCTGGAGGAGAGTGGCTTTGAGGGCGTGCTGGAGGCAACATCCTGGGGGGTCGTGGCGGCTGTGGTGGTGGTCGTTGTGGGCGTAGCAGAGGCTGCGGCGGGCGCTGAGCTCAAGGCAGAAGGGAGCAGCTGTTGTTGCGTGTGGTGCAGATGAGATAAAGGGGTGGCCGCTCCACCTTTGGGGCCTCTGGTGCCCCGAGAGCCCCGTTTGCTGTGGAAGAGGCTGTGAAAGGAGATGCGGCCCTGGCGTTTGCCTGCCGCACGGCACTTAGGGTTGGGGACGCCGCTCACCGAGGAGTGAGGTGACTCCGAGTCCTTTTCTGATCCCATTTTCCCAGAAGAGACACACAGGGCCCGTTATTGTCCCCTGATACACGTTAATGTATCGCAGAGGGACACACAGCTTCACAAACACACACTCTGTCACACACACACAAGGGAGGATCTGTCCCCTTCTGAGAGCCAAACTGGAATGCAAATGCTATTGAAGTTCCTGTTTGAGAAACTTGAGTCAGTCGCCTCCTTTTCTTCCTTTTATGCGAAACAAAGAGATATCAGGAAAAGACAGAGTGATAACACAGAGGCAAGAACTGAAAATGAAAGAGATTGCGCAAGTTCAAAGTGAAGAAAAAAAAATCCCCGTCAGCTCCTGGAGTTTTTCTAAAACTTGACGGTCAAAAGGTTCACAAAGAAGAAAAAATACCAGGTCTTTCATCTAGCAGGCAGAGAGTCGAGGTTAAACATTACTGTGATTCTCTCTGTCAAACAAAAAGATTAATGTCAGCTCCAATGAATGACTCTCCTTTCAAACAGAGAGGATAAAAAGAAAAAAGAAGAAGGTAAGAGAAGAATCCACGGGGCAGAGTTCAGTCTGAATGCCGTAATAGTTCCTCAGTTTGGATGTGATCCTCCTCAGCTGTATTCAGAGCCTCTCCTCGGCTCGTCTTCCTCTTGCTCTCGCTGAACGCCGGTCTCACTGAACGGTCTTTTCTGTCAGGAAGAAGAGAGCAGGAAGTTAACACAAAGAGCATGCTCAGTATGACACACACCTCTCTTCCTCCCCCTGCGCTCTCTCTGCACTCTCTGCTCTTCTCCAATCTGATCATTAACTCTTGTGAACCCGAACTGACGATCTGACTGTGATAATTACATTTAAATACACAGACAGACTCATGCGACTTTAGACGAGCATGCGGGAGAATGTTGCACCGTGTGCGTTAACTAACCATAATTTAAAGGTTAAAACGCCACAAAATGCCACGATGAGACGCACGTTTAACTGCCAATTAAACACATGACATCATCAACCAGTCTGACCAATCGTGTGTTCATGTGAAACCGGTGTCTCTCTCTCACTCTCTCGTCTCTCTCCATCACGCTGAGCACCGCAAGCTCTTCCTCCACTTCACACTGCGCTGCTAGTGCCGTTGCCATGGTGACGCTCACTATGAGCGAGGCAAACAGCGACCCACTCTGTGACTCTGGCACTTATGTATACGCACACACACACACACACACACACACACACACAGACAGACATGTAACCATGAGCACAGTTGAGCATAGACTGATCAATAAATACACATTAATACACATGTAAATACACACCCACACACACAAAATGCACAAACACACACAAGTATACACTGATACACAAATACACACTGTATTCTATGAACATACAAGAAAAAATATGATGAAAGAAAAACATTACTGGATTACTGGGCCTGGTACTGATATTTTTTAAACTATAAAAAAATTACAATAAATAATATACTATTTTTTATGTTTCCTCTTGTTTATATTGCTTGTTTACTTATTTATTATTTTTTATTGATAATTCTTTCTGTTTTTCTGATGTGACACTGCACATTTTCTTGTTGTGGGACTAATAAAGGATAATCCAGTAATGATATTTCTGCCAATATTTTCCTTAACTGATGGTTGAAAACGACAATCGATTAATCAATGAATCACTAGTAATTAAAGGTTGTGCAAAGCAACAATAAATGTATGTTCTGAGTTTGTCCCACCACAGAAACATACGTTATTAATCACTCAGCCAAATTTGAATGATTGATGATTGATCTGCTCTCGGTCTCAGTGTCAAACACCACAAGACCTAAAAAACGACCTGAAACACAGACGCTCTGTCGGGAAGCTTTACTGGACATGTCCAGACATGTTTGAACCACCAGAGTCAGGGGACGTTTTCTTCTTCTGTGTCAGGTTGTTGGAACTGAAGTGAAGCAGTCATGACTGACCGTTGGGGAGGATGAGGGGAGGGGGAGGCGTCGTCGTTTGTGGAGCTTATATGGTGTCGGGGGTCGATGGCTCCAGCACCTTACTGAGCCATGTTTCAGGTCTGGCCAAAAAAATCCTTAACACAGAGATCATGAACAACACAATTCAGTACTACATAGTTCTCAGTGGTTTAACATGTTGTTGTTTTTTTTAACGGTATGTTTTTGGGGTGTTAGGTAGGATGGGGGCGAGAGAGAAATGGAGAATGACACGCAAAGGACTGAGGCTGGAATCGAACCTATGGAGACTTTTTTAAAGAAGATTTTGAAAATGTAAATGACAATCAACAAACGATCGGTTGGATCTTCACTGAGGCTCTGCGGTCTAACGTGGCACAGCTGTCAGTGCAAAGAAAGATGTTTAAGCCAAAAAATCGGATCGAAACGTGACCTTAAAATCCAAAGTAATACTGTATTGTGGATTTGGAGAATCATGGCAAGCTTAAAACACTCACATACCACATATAAAAAAAAATATATATGTATATATAATATACACACTGTCACACACACAAACATAAAAACACACATATATGCACATAAAGTCAAGTTCAGACATGTTAATGAACACACGCTGAAAATCACTAGTTACACACACATTTCTGCTTGAATACACAAGTGAAAAGTAATAATTACGTATGCACTCGCACACACACACACACCTCTGGGTGAACACACACACAGGAGTGGAAAGTGATATGTACACACTCACGTGTACGTATGATAATTACATCTTGTGTCCCCGTCACAATTACAGGCTGTGTGAGATGTTAAACAGTGTGTGTAAGAGACTCTTAAAAGGCTCTTAGGTGTTTCTAGGCTGTATGTTACAGTTTGATGGCACATGTATTTTCTGTTGTTCTGTGTTTTAATTTCAACTGAAGAGCACCTTTCTTACACGGCAACAAATACATCAAAGGTATCCTTTACAAATTAAAAATAGCTGTTCATCAAATGTATTTTAAAAGAAATACAAAATACTGGTATGGACAATAATTGAATTAAAAGTAATCTGTAATGTGAAAATACAAAAATACATCCTTTAAAAACCAATACTATCACATTTTAGGCATGTAGTAGCTTCAACGTGGCTCTGACCTTTACCGCCCTGCAGTGAAAAGACGAGCTCTGCTAATTTCCCACATCACAAATTAGAGGTGACCAATCAGGAGTTGAGAATTCAGGGGTGCATGCTGGGAGGATTCAGCCAGTTCTAACCAGAAAAACGGCTGCATAGGTGGTCTGTGCAAGCAGCTTATTTACGCTGATTGTTATCTGGTGACTGCTAGTTGCTGTGGTAATTATGAAGGGGGGCAAGTATGAAGTGTGAGAAAGCCCACTTGGTTGGGGGGCGGGGGGGTCAAACACCAGAACACGGGGGTTCATGTCCCGCGTGGAACCAAAACTCAGCAGTGACTTAAGCAAAGTTTTACGTTAGTTAAACTGGCATCACTTACGAAACGTAATGTACATATTTTAACCAAAAACATGATTTTTTCCTAAACTTAACCAGGTAGTTTTGGCGCCTAAACCTGAACAAACATGTTTAACGTGTCGTGACTTATGTCGTAGGACTTATATCATGTAGGTCCACTATGTTTGTATTCTCCACCAGTCATATACTGTATGTCATTTTAGGAATTTCCAGCGATAAATATATTGTGATTGCTCTTTTCTTCTATTGTATTTTAGCGTCATTCACTGAGCCTGCCTTAGCTGTAATATTTGATCATATTTTAATTACACACTTTTATCTTGGGGGAAATTTGCACCAGAGTTGCTTCTTTCTTCAAGAAACAGGTCACGAGAACCACAAATGAAACCAGTAAGTTCACAATGAGAACATTACTGGACATGTCATGTGATTTACTTACATTTAGCTAAAGACTGTGAGCAGGCACTTTCTTTTTGTTTGTTTTTTAACTACAGTTTAAACATGGGGATAAAAATGTGTCTTATTTGAACAGATTAAAACAGAACAGAAAGAACAATACTTTATTGCCTACTATTTGTGTGCAAATGGTAGATATTTCTTTGCTTACGAGTGAAGAAAAAGGCAGATAAATTAAAAACACAACATATCACATCCAAACAAAATACATGAAAAAAACACTTACATATTTGCACAATAGAAGCTACATCAAAAAGATGATGGACTGAGTTGAAGTTAGGAGAAACAGTAAATAAATGTAAAGTGCTGTGTGCTGAGGTAGTCAACAGGCCGACTACAAAAGGTCTCTGTCTTTACTGGTTAAGATATTTTATGGCAACAGGAAGAAATGATTTTCTGTAGGTGTTTTTCTTTGCACAGGGGACTCGGTACCTTTGCCCTGATGGCAGTAGCTGAAACCAGTGATTTAGAGGATGGCTGTGGTCATCTAAAATCTTGCTGCTTAGGCGTTGGACTCCTTTGCATTGGTGACAGAACAGTTAGGTTTGTTTGGAGCCTGTAAAAATGTATAAAAATCTTAATCTTTAAGTTTTTTGGTCCAAATTTCATCTGCAAATCGGTATTTTAAATACATTTAATTGAAACACAGCCCATGTCTGTTAATGGAACAGGAGAAAAAATTCATTTCTGAGAGGGTTTTTGTTTTAAACAAAGAAATTACAGTAACGTTACATTCAATAAATCAATACTAAACTGAATTAAAAAGCAGTGCAGATGTTTTCTGGTTTCCTCTCTATGAACAGCCAATGACTGAGTGCCCTCTCTGACTGACTCACTGTTCACAAATCTGATTATAGATGCTCGTCTAAAGGCCACGCACACACGCACACACACACACACACACACACACACGGGGTAGTGCTGACCCAGCAAACATCAGACCATTCAGGAGATTGTGTGACCCGTTGTGTGTTCAGGTGATTGACAGATTAGCTGACCAATCACTGAGGAGCAGGCAGACGCCAAGGCGGCTGCCAAGTGTTGGCTTCAGGCTAAAAGCTGGAAAGTCTGAGTCTGTTATAATTTCCAGGTCATAAAAAAAAGCAGACAACCCCAGACTCCAAAACTGATTATTACTGACTTTATTTTATGTGGATATTTACCCTAAAAGCTTCTCAGAGAGAATAATGAGGACTGTGCGGATACTGTTTTTATTGTATTTATGGTCATTTCAATGAGATTTGACTTAAATTTACGAATCATTTTGGTTCATTTAGTTTATTTTGTTTTTTAGAAACTTTAAGAGCCACTCTGCATAGAATTTGAAAATTACTGACCGCTGCGTCTCCCAGTGGTAGCGTCAAAAAAGCAGCAGTGGAAGAAGTATTCAGATCTTTTACTTAAAGGGACAGTTCAGATTTTTTTGAAGTGGGGTTGTATGAGGTACTTATTCATAGTCAGTGTGTTACCTACAGTAGATGACAGTCAACACACCCCCAGTTGGAAGAAGCAGCAGAAGTACTGGTGTGGACAGGGTCAGCAGCAAAATATATTTGAGCCACCTAAAACAATCAATATTAGTATAAATGTGTACTATATTTGGTATTTTTTTATTGCTTTTTCTTGCTGTCAGACGGCCTTTTCCAATGAAAGTCCGGTGCTGTTACATAAGGTAAATATTATTCTCTCCAAACAAACCAGACTCCACTGGTGAAATCAGCTATTTAACCTCACAGAACACAAGTTTCAACACAACACTGCTGCCTCAGTCAGTTAATTTGTTTGTGTTAGTGTGTGACTTCAGTGTTTTAAAGGGTTAGTAATTGCTGGGGGCAACGGTAAACCTACAACTCATGTGTTCTAAGAGATAAAATGACCATTTTTGGCGATGGACTCTGGTTGCTCTGAGTGAGCGATATGATTTTTATCATTGTTGGACGGCCTGAGTGGCTGAGGAGTAGCAGGTCCCATTTTGGGTCTCATAAATCAAATGATACTGGATCGTGCATAGACTCAAGTATTTGCTGGTACCTGATCCAGCATTTTTGTCTGTCTGAGGCATTTCGGACACAGTGTCGGTATCAGAACACCCCTAAAAATAACACCAAGTATGGTGAAGAGCTCATACTGTGAGATCCCGGTCAAAAAGGATATTTTTTGGACAAGAAAAACAAGAGATAAAACAGTTTTTACTGTAAGCAGGGTTGGTAGGGTGGGACCGGTTGTTTTGGGGGGAGATTTTTGTCATTTTATTTTGATAATTTAACGGTCTGCAGAGTGACAGGTGCTGCTCCGGCTCAGGGTGCTGCTGTTGGCCGAAGGACGAGTGAGAAAAACAGCCTGTAGAACCAGACTGTTTTCACCTCTAACATGGTAAATTAAGGATTTATTTCAACCAAACTGGATGTGGTGGATGTTATAACCATGGGAAGACTAACCAAGATGGTTTTGGTGAGTTTAAATGAAGAGCTAGTGAGCTAGCGTTTGTTAGCCATACTTGCTAACGATCGCAGGTTATGTTAGAGCAGCTGAAGACAGAGTTTAATCCCTTCACCACACGTGTGCTCTTGTGTTTCACGACGACAAAAAAAGATGCCACCGTCCAGACTCATGAAACGCAGAGTCTCGCTCTTCTCAGAGCCTCCTGCACACCTTCAACATGTAGAGAAATGCAAAGCTTGACAGTATTAGTTACGGTTGCTAAGCTATTATTGGACAGTTGCTATTTTGAGTCGTGGCTTAGCGAAAGGTCAATTAAAGATCATCCTAGTTTATTAAAAGAGAGAAATTTGAATTCAGAAGGTGTATTTTTCTATTTAAAAAGGAAAACGGGTGCGAAAATATTTCCTTTCTTGACATTTCGTGAGTTCTCCCAGCCTCTGAGCCATTACTGCTTCAATTCTGGTACCCAGCTGCACAGAGAGATGACATTTTCACTTGGTTATGTGACCTATTAACTCTGGTTTTCCCTTCGTTTTGCCTCCAGCTAACACCGTGACGTGATCATGACGTCGGCCCAAAAGCATTTTAAGTGGTCAGTAGATTCATCTAAACCGCGCATTATGAACTGCTGACTTTAACCTCAGTGGCCTATTTGATGATTCACCCTGATTCCTCTCTAAGATAGAGGACACACTTCTGACACTTAACTGGAAACTGAAAAAATAATCTCAAGTTGCTGCCTTGTTTGATATCTGCAGCCTTTAAACAGATGTGGCATATCGATAACCTACATCACATCTACAGAGCCGACACGCTGCAGGAAGGAAGAGGAAGAGAAACACTTCTGAAGTCATAAATCGATAAAAGAGGAGGATTTCCACTGTTGGACCGAGTAAACGCTGAAACCCTCATGTGCTTTTCTTTTTTACACACAGCTGTATACTGTACCGGCACATACACAACCATTACATGGTTGCCATGGCAGCCATCACTCGCCATCCTCTCAGGGTCAAACTGGGTCTTCTACGCTGAAATGTGTAAGAGTATAAAAAGCCAACAGTTCCTAAATATAACCTCCCACTGGCTGAGTTTGTAATAGCCCTCTCCTCTGCTGCACCCCGAGCATCTCACACACACAGACACACAGACACACACACACACACACACACACACCTGTCACTAAATCGCACAATATCACAGATGGCAGCCTCTGCGTGTGTGTGTTTGTGTTACAGC
>JAJHUR010091098.1:0-12773 GCA_027495735.1 Lutjanus campechanus
CGATGCCATGGCCACCCCACACTAGCTCTATGGCCCACCTTGGCCACCCCAGTAAAAATGTCCTGGACACGCCACTGGACAGGTGCATGTTTACCACTGTGTTACATCCAGTGGTGGAAACGGCCAGGTTTTCCCTCCGCTGAGTTATGCTTTGAAACTGTGTTGCTGTCCGCTGAGTGTGCATGTTTGTGTGTGCATGCATGTGTGTGGAGGAGTAGCAACACAGACAGGGAGGGAGAGAGAGCAGAGGCCAAGAGACAGCAGACTGACAGTCTTTGCTGAGTGAGAGGCTGTTAGATCTATCCATATTGAGTGAAAATTGTCACAATCACGTATTGAGATTGTTTCATTGCCCAGCGCTCAGCCACTCGCCAGCATACTACTGATGCTGAAATCCTGGAGTATACAACTTCCCACTGGCTATCTGGTTTGTGGTGTGTTCAGGTGCAGTCAGTTTTATAATTACACTTTAGAAACAATATAAAACAGTTGTGAGTGATTTCCCTTGATTAAACACACATTTTCTTTTAAAGTCAGTAAGTGTTTGGGAACTGAGTACACTAATTGTTGAAGTTTTAAATGTGAAATTCTTTTACATTCTTGCTTGATATGCAACTTCAGGTGCTCAACAGTCTGGGGTCTCTGTCTCTGTCCGGACTTCAGGCAGGCCAGTGTAGTACCCGCATTCTTTTACTATGAGGCTACACTGTTTCACACATGCAACTTGTGTCTTGGCATTGTCTTGCTGAAATGAGCAGGGATGTCACTGAAAAAGATGTCTGGATAGCAGCATATGTTGCTCCAAACCCTGTATGTACCTTTTAGCATTAATGGGGCCTTCACAAATGTGAGTTACCCATGATGCCACAGGCACTAACATACAAACAGGTGTTTGTAGCATTACACTAAACTTCCTCAGTCTTTTGTTGCCCCCGTCCCAACATTTTTGAAAAGTGTTGCAGTCATAAAATTCAGTATATATTTACAAAAAATAATAAAGTTTATCAGTTTGTACATTAAATATCATCTTTGTACTGCATTCAATAGAATACGAGACAAAAAGAATTAAAAAACCATTGCATTCTGTTTTTATTTACATTTTACACAGTGTCCCAACATTTTTGGAATTGGGGTTGTCAATATAAAGTACGGCATACACCGAGACATAACTGCAGGTGCTTTAATTAGGAACTAAATAATGAAATAGAATGGACGAGTGAGCCTAAAGCTGGAAAATAGGACTGGTGGCCAGACTGAGGGGGAAAGAAATGTTTCTTAATCATAGCTTTGTGCCTTGGAGCATGGTAAGTTTTAATGAATGATTGAAAACCAATCATAAATGGTGCTACATTAATACTGCAGGAGGCCAGATGACCTTTTCCTTTGAACTGAGTGAAAAATGACATTCCAGCTGAAAATTTTGATGGCTTTTTTTTCTCTTTTACCTATTACGTGTGTTCTCCCCCCTCCTCCTATACAGCCACCCAATCCCTTAAGAGATTTCAATTAAATTGTCCCACTGAGTTCTTCACTTACTTTCCTTAATCTCTCTCTTGGCTTGTGGCAAAGTGTGATTTTGTTTTTTCCCTCGATGTCATTTCCAATTTAATAGAAGTGCATTTTTGTTCGCCTGTGTTATGAATTAAAGTGGAGTTCTTTATGGGCGGAGGTGCATGCTGCCATGGTTGAGCACCCCTTCATTCAAACGCTCTGTACCTTGAAGGTGAATAGTGCAGTGCCTATGTGAACTCCATAAATTGAGCTGTAAGAGTTCTCCTTCTGGTGCTGTTGAAGGTAAGGCTCCAGACTTGCCCTTGAGAAGGTGTTTGCTCCTGGTGAATTATAGATGCAGCCAGTCTGGAGAAGTCAGTTCACTCAGAGGGTCATATTTTTCTCAGGAGACATTAGACTCTCTGTGATGAGTATTATCTCCATTAAGAGAGACAATGTCATGGCCGTTTATATGATTCATTACATAAAAATCCAAATTAAAACCCGGCCGTTTGATGCAACTGCTCTGGTAATGCTGTAAACAAAATAACACAATCATCCCTCATATATTTCATGACTCAAGTATGACTCATGGCAGCTGACAGATCAGAAATCTTTTAGGTTTCTTTCCTCAGTGAGGCCTTGTGGTTCTGGGCTTCAGAATCGGAGGCATTAGAGGCTCTAATGAGTACAGCCCAGAGATCTGTGGACCGTGCAACCCATCCTCTCATTCCTCCAAAACATGAAAAGACAAGCAGAGAACCGCCTACAACCCATCCCCGAATAAATGATGAAGCTTTTTGTGTCTGTAACACTTTTTTGGAACGGCCCAGCATTCCCTGGGAGACAAGGCAATCTTTCACATCAAAACTAAAAGACGTTTTGTTCGCGCTGCCCCTAAAATTATTCCCAGCTGACACATAGCTTGTTAGTCCCCCACAGAAGCCGTCTCTGGGACATTTGGCATGAGGAGGGACACAGACAGTTACGTAAAAGCTAATGAGAGTCTGGCATTGGACTGACAGAGCCCTTGGGTGTTCTCAGCTGACTGTCTTTGTATGTGTGGATGTGTAGATGCGCATGTGCATCATTGATGTCCTAAATTAGAACATGCATCTGTCAGTCTTCAGGCCTGTGCTGATGGCTTGTCATTCATGGTTGGTTAAACATGGCTGGTTCGTCAGTTTGTGCCTTCTAGTTGCATTCAACCTTGCTTTCAGCCACATCAGCCTATAGCTAACAAGTTGCCACCCTCTGCTGTTTGCAGCCAATGTTGTCATATTAGAGATTTGTTGACATGCTAAATGATTCTTGGCTAAGCCCTGCCCACCTTCACTGCTGTTGCTACACCGGTCAGTCTTTCCAATCACATGCTGCATATGCAGTTTACACTAACAATGGTGGCAGATTAACTACTCAGAATTCCAGCTGTACATGCCATTTTTCCCCGCTGCCTCTCTGATGTCTGACCTCACCACCACATCTTAAGTGGTGAATTAAGGATTTATTTCAACCAAGCAACCAGAACTGGTAATTGCTGAAACAGTGTAAAGAGAACCACAATGTTTTCGGTGAGTTTTATTTTGTTTCATTCAAGTTTGAATGAAGTGTGTTTTATGATGATAAAATTACTGTTTCTGTAAAAGGAGTTTGGTGGTTTTGGTGAGCAATAAACAGCTGTTTCTTGTTAAACAAAAATGATCTTACTCCTCAAGAAAAAGGTCTGATTTCTGTGGGAATCCTTCCCATAATGTTGTCAGACACTTACAATCTGAGCCTGTCAGTGACAAAAACAAGCACTTTTACTGGACACACAATTGCTGCTCAATTGCCAGTTTGATAAACCGTAACGTGATAAACGTTAAAAATCATGACAATTGTACTGCTGTTTCAAATGTGAATTATCTTTAAAAACTTGTTTAATTACAGCACTTTGAAATTCTCTTGGTAAATACTGTCCAGCAAGTTAGCAACAGTCGCCCAGATGCAGGCACAGAAATGTGGGTTTAATTTGCGTCAGTGCAAACATTGACATCACAAAGGGCATGATTCCACTTCAAATTGTTTGGGGGTTATTGAAATAAAACTTGGTGAAATGATTTCAGTGTGTATATCAGTACTTTTCTAATCTTTTCCGCACATTCAAATGATACCATGATAATCACAATGAAGTAATTTTCATCACTATAATCATGATATAAAACTTTTATACTGTTTCGTCTCTATTGGTGGAGTGATAGGATTACAACGCAGCCTGTTTGGCAGCTGACATCTACAGTGGTCTTGCTCAATACTGGACCAATTTCAAAAACTGTTCTCCCAATTAGTCACTTAGACACACACAAAAACAAATGAAAATAGGGTCCAGGTTACCTAGTTACCCTTTAACTCCTTGAGATAGTTGAAAACTCTTGTCTCCAGCAGATTTCCTATTGTCTCCGGCTGAGTTGTATGGGATGAGAAGCCAGCAAAAGGAGCTTAAAGATGCATTTGATGTCTATATATATGTGATATCATGCTAATTCAGTCCCATAATTATGCATAAAGACTGAGGCTAAAGCTACATGTCCCTGGCATGAAGTCAGCAGTTGATGAAACATGTATCAGATGTGGGAAATAGAGGAGCAGCATGTTCTTGTGTTGCAGGGTAGACTGATTTGTCCTGTCTGATATAATAGTACAGCACAAAGGATGAGGACAAAGCGATGACTTTAGCAAAGAATCCCAGCCCCCAAATACAGTACAATACAGAGCAGGGCAGTGATGCTAACATCCTTGTCTAAACTTCAAACATCATGTCAGCATGCTTGTGTGACACTTCTACTGAAGCGTTTGTCTACACTGGATCTGACTTGTCCAGGCATTTCAAAGTGTCCAGCAGCAAATGAGCAGCCAATCTTTCTGTGTGGTCTCCAGTTTTCTTTCAATATGTGTGAATATTCCTGATCTCTGTTTCCATCAACACAATGCATATGATTGTGACATAAGCACTGCAGTGTGTGTCTGAATGAATGTAGTTGAGCAAGAGAAAGAGAATGAGGTAGCTGCGCTCAGAGCGGACAGGTGCCGGCGATCATAGCAGAGAGATTAAAATTTAGCAGCGATGTCGGCTGGTGACAGCAAATGTACAGTTTGCCCGTGAATAAACACTGCAGAAGAACTTAAAGAAGTCCTTGCACGTATGTGCATTTTGTCAAAAAAAAAAAAAAAAAGGTTTGAAGCCTTAATAAACTATTCAAGTCACATTTACACCTGTGATACACAGCTGAGACACAGGACGCATGGGGCTTGTGCAACAGCTGCATGGATTAAAATGCGAGTGTGTTGCGTGACATCTGACTTGCCTGAGGTCAAGACAAGGGTTCAGTTAATAGCATCCAGGTCCAGTCCATCAGCCTCCATGCAATGGATGTAGAGGCCTTGACCTTGGGCTTATGTGCTTTTTAAAAATGTAAGGTCACATACAGTTACAATGTGGTAAGTGAATGACACACTAACCCTTGAGTGTAATACAAGGTTACTACTGCACGTAACTAGCCAGGTATGTTCAAGTTAGCTAAGCAGACAAATACACAGTTTTATCCATTCCTTACATTTTTGTTCAATTGCCACTTTAGCCTGAGGAGAAAGCCAAACCTTGACAGGCCTGCCATGCCTAGTTACAGTTGCTAAGCTACGATTGGACAATCACTGTTAATGACTTAATAGGCTATTAAGTCAATCAAATCCTTTATATAAGCAACAGAGTCTGGCAGAATTGGCAAAGTTTCTCTAAGACTGAGTCAGTTGCTTTAAGAGAGAAGGACAGAATTACTTTGTGATTCACCAGCAATAATCAGCGAGGGCATTTGAAATGGAAAAACAGATTGAAGTAATAATTCTCCCTCATACTGCTGTATAATTGCAGTGGAGCATTTTGGAGGAAAAGAGAAGCATCTAAATTTTACTTTGAAGCAGGGATGTTGCTTTCAATGACTTGTATCTTTGGGAAGTGTTTTTTTTTTTTTGCTGGTGTCATCATCTTTGATGGCCAGACAGCTTTAGAACCCCCATGTATCTGCTACAAAAGTGTGATTTTGTTTTTGTGGCTACATTTGTTTTGCAAGCATTTCACGTCTTTTTCTGGCACGCTCCTGCTAAGTTGCATCGATTTGTCACGAGAGATATTAGCCTGTCATGACGCAGGTATATATTTTGTGGAAAGATTAAGATTCCTCCCTAAGCTCAGCGTGCAGCTGCCATTTTCAGAATTGCTTTATATTTTCTTCCATTGCTTCAGACTCAAGAGCCAAAAGTATTAAGCAGAATATTTCTGCCAATCTGTAGATCATGTGTTGACCCTCTGCATCATTCCTCTGATTAATTTCTCTTTCTTCTTACTCTATATGTTTTATCTTATCCTCTACTTCAACTATGTCGATCCCTAGATCATGGAAATTGAAATTTGAACCTGTGGTTTTAGTGTAACGAGAAAACCAGTGCTGATATTGCACAGCCATAAAACAAGACAGACTAGATTTACAACCTTATTAGCAAAAAGCATGTCCAACTTGGCTGGAGAGTTGTGTTCTGACAAGCATATATCACAGATGGCAAACTCTGTTGGGTGATTTTAAGAGGAACAAATGGGGGAGTGAAATAAAGTGAATTTGCTAGGTGCTGAGATACAAGAATAACAGAGGCAGAGGAAAAAAGAAAGAAGTGATGCATGAAGAAATGAGCAGGAAGGAGGACATGGAGCAAAGGTGGGGCGCGAAGGATCAAGATGTTGCATTGAAACTGCGGGAGCTTAGTGTCGACACAGCAGGCGGCCAGTGGAGGGAAAATCATGTCAGGGAATATCATGCTGTCACAAATCACATCGCCAACTCCCAGCTGAGATTGATCCGCCAACCTTCTGCTACCCAGCCTTTGCACGCGCTTAGTTTTTCACTTCCTTGCGATGCAGCTAAGACATTTCTCTGCAAGGAATTGCTGTGTTGTCATGAGCAGGTGACTGTGGTACCAGTGTGGGATCACGAGGTCAGAGCTGTGACTGGAAGTGGCAGAAGAGGATTAGTGGCCCAGTGGAGGGAGAGAGTGGCCTCCCCGCAGTGGAGAACCAGCTGGTCAGCAGGCCGGCCAGCACAGCTCCATCTGTCAGTCACCTGCTCCACCCACTGGGAGATCTGGTAAATCTCTCCGCCTCCTGTAGCGCCCAAATATTATGTCATTCATTTGGTCCTACCATAATTTATCGGTGATGGAGGTTTCAACTTTGACCTTCTTTGACCTTTTATGTGAAACCAACGAGATGACTTGAGAGGGTTATAGCGAAGGACTCGGGGCTAATATTCTGTGTGACAGTTCCCAGAAGTGTACATGGCCAATTTAAAATGATACAACAGTCTTAGCAGGATGATTTACATGCACAATTTACATATTCTCAGATTGAAGAACACCCTACACCATTCAGTTCCAATGAAGGGTGAATAGCTAGGAATGAATGAATGCATGTTTCTATCCACTATCATTATGTAATTATTAGTTGATGGTTCATCAAGATAAGCAGTATGTGGTGCCAATTCTCCAGTCAGCTATGACTATGCCATTGCAGAGGAAGGGGGTGCAACAAGATGATATAATTAAATGAACACCAGTCAAACTTCAAATGATGAAAAACAAAGAGGAAAAAAAAGAAATGGAAATTTGAGTCTCATGCTTTTCACACAGGTCTGATGATTTAGTCTGCTGCTAATTTTTATCCGTTCAGTGGAGCAGAGACCTTAATGGATTTTTAAATCATATGCCTCATGTATGTCATGACTTATTCACTAAGCCTGTTTCCATTTTGCACTTTATCGCATTTTGCTTTTATTGATACACCAATTCTTCCTATTCAGCCAAGTGTAAAAAATTTTTGGCAACATTTCCATTTGAAAAACTACATGAAAATGCCATAAATTCGAGAAAATATTGAAAATGGACATAAAAACTACAACAATAAAAACAGTAACTTAGAAATGCTCCTGTGGATCTGCCGGGCAGAAACTTGATGCTCAGAACAACTGGAAGAAGAAAGTAGACAATGGGAGCCTGGTTTGCATCTACCAAAATGTGTCAACAAGATGTTCTACCACACTATGACTGCAAAATATCAGCAGTTACATGCTGTTAACAGGCTTGTGGATAAGCAGATAATAAAAAGTGGAGGTTTCCTGCTAACACTGGTGACATTAACATACGCTACACTTTGCTTCTTAACTGTTCTCTGTATCCCACCTTGTGGTGAGCTCATTCCACATGCTGTACATAAAAAAACATAAAAAACATCGATATTGAAAGTTAAAGTTCCCATGAAACTGCAGGGCTTATTGCTTATGTGTTTCCCATAAAAGCAGGGAGGGACCTGTCATGCATTGATTGGCATTTATAGTAGCCCTCCTGCATGCAGCTAAATGAATGTGGGAAAGAGAGTAGTCCTATTAGCTGACTCGGCCTGATAACATGGCTGATGAAAACAGCCTCTGAGACCAGTTTGACCGCAGGGAATAGGCTATAGTACCGAGGTGGTTTTGTTGCCGGGTGTGGCTTCCAGTAACGTGGGGCTGAGTCATGGCTTACCTAGCAAACGGCAGCTATGATAAAAACACTTAAACATCTATTTTGACTTCAGAGGAAATTGTAACTCGAGAAGATTGTGTGATGATATCAAAAACTTCAGGGAAGCTTCTGAGTAGAATTTGTGGTGAGGTTGTTTTCTGATGACTGTAAATACCTGATGTCACCTGCAGACAATCATGCTAATGTACACGTTACACGTCCTATGGCTTACAGAGGTTAATTAAGAACATAGGTTTGCAGGGCCTTGAGGTTCAAGTGGAGCGCCCCACGTGATGAGAGTGCTGTGTGATGTACAATGAGTTCATGCCTCGCAATAAACATTTTCAAATCAAAAGACTAAACCAGAGTCAGTGTTGTAAATTTACATTAAAAAAGACAGGCTTTGTTAAAGTCCTTTCTGTGCTGTATTTAATGTTCAATTCAACCCAGTTGTTTCTGGAATCTTTGAAGACTTCCCAGGAAATGTTATTTTCCCAAGCCTTCAATCACCCCAGTTCTGTCACAGCTTCTGTTCTGTATCTCATCCATACCCAAGTCAGGTACCAAAAACAAAAGATGTTTTTTTTTTCTCCCTCCCCATTCGAAACGATGCTGCATTTTGTTTTTACTGCTGAATCCCTCTGACAGCTGTTGTGGGTTCCTGTCAAAAAGTGTTGTTTCTTTTTTTTTTTTTTTCATTTCTCAGTCTCAGTCACACTAACAAGGAGTGAATAAACAGAAGGTAGAGTAGAAAAAGCAATAGCTGTGGAAATGCCTCTGCCCAAGAGAGTCAGCAGAATTTGGGAGCTGGGAGAGGTTAAACTTTATGACATGATCTCGTGAATTGTTTTCTCCTTCATCTGATATACATGCAGGAGTGTTGAGGAAAAAAATTATACAGCAGGCTGAGAGTTGGAGTAGCAGCTTTTCGATAATGGCTCGGTTTCGCTCGTGTTACCGCCTTTGTGCTCAACACTGAAAGCTGCTGTCTCTCCCCAACAATAACAGATGTCAAAATCATGTTCTCCTAAAAGTTTATAACTGCTGTGTGCTTATTGCAGCCATCTTAGTAGAAAGCCAATTGTCTTTGATTGACTGTGACTGTGATTGGCAGAAACTTGGCTCTATTGTTTGGCCACTCATGTTATCACATTTGAGAAGCCCGGCTAGCCTGCAGCAGTAAAAGCAAGAGGGGGATATTGGCTCCTGAGTAGCTGGCATCGAGCCTCTTGCAGACAGGCAATTCCAGGGGAGCAATTGTCTGGTTTAATTGCTCCAAAAAAGAAAGACAGAGAGGCGGTGAAACTAACAAGCTGTCTACAGAATCAGTAATTTACAGGCTCTGTGATAAAAACAGATTTCTATTTTTCTATTTTTTCTTCCCCCTCTCTCTGTGCCTTCTCTCTTTTGCTGTTCCAGTTATTGTAAAATATTCACAGGGTGGGTTATTGGGCTGTGGTATAATTTGCAGTTGTGATTTGCACAGCGGGACAGACACATACTGATTTCACCAACTCTCACACTGATTTGAGAGGACAGAGCTGTCTACCACCTCATCACCTGGCCCGTTTCTAAACTAGAAAGCATTCTGCACAGTCTTCTGAATTTATTATTCCAAGAAATGTTTTAATATACATCTGGATCTGCATCAAATAGACTCACAAGTGCCAGATTTTTTCCTCATTAATTTAGTTTAGTATTTTAGGAGGAAGTAGCAAAGATGTTCATCTTTTGATGTGAAGAACTCCTTTAAAATATTTTTGGATCTTTCAGCTATGTTCTTCCTTGGCCCATTGCTCATTTACTTGTCCACTGCATTTCAATGAAATCTGTAACTAGTTTTTGAGGTTCATAAATAAGACACAAACTGAAACAAAAACAGAACCCTGTCTGACTGATTTGTTGCTGTTACTGGTGATAACAGCTAATGTGGTTTAACACTACAGGTCACAGAAATCTGGGGGCAGCAAGAACAGCTATTGTTGGAAGTTGGGATGTAATTGCTCTCTTTTCCAACCTTCTGTGACCGATGTGATCTGATTTTATGTTGCAAACATCATGACTTGGTGAAAAACTAAAGTGAAAGGAGTTAGTTACCATGCTGAGAAGTTGGAGTGCAGCCTTTCACCTGCAGCTCTTCATCTAACAGCTCACTGTGGCTGCACCTTCTTGTTCCATCACTCCCTGCCTTATTTGAAACTGATCTGTTGTCTTGTTTTTTAGTCACAGTTTTGATGAACAATAGCATTTAGTGCCAAGCTCACTTACAAACACATTGCATTGCTTGTGACTACTTTGTAATAGAAGTCAAGTTGCCAGTTAAATGCTTTTAATGTGAAGCTGCAGCAGCAGGAAATGTTCAGTTTGCATTAGCAGCGATCTCCGACCCCATTGAGATTCTTTATTCATATGCAGACACATTTACTTTTAGAACAAATTCCACTCTCGATTACTAAATAAATGTCCTGAAATGTAATTTGTAAAGTGTTCATTTGGATTACTGAAACTAAGTAACATTCTAAATACAGTGGATTACTTTCAAAATACTTCAGAATCAACTTACTGAGCACATGTGTCTGTGTCACTCTAAATGTGTAGTTATTAACACTTGCTTTTTCGGAATGAACGCAATGGAGAGATCCTTTTACTGTTCTCACTAAGTCGTATACAACAACTTGTGCACACCACCCATTTCCAAAGAATATAATGTGAACCATGGGTTGTATTAACGGATCACATTTGTGGCTAATTAGTGATACATATCAACAGTTCAGTTGAGCTAATTATCCAGGTAGGAAGGTGGCTAACTACCCGAGAAAGTAGTTGAAACACTTTGCCTCAGAGGGCTTTACAATCCGTACAATGTATGACACTATTATGTACTTAATGTTAAACTCTCATTAGCATGACAAAGCACTCTAGCGTGACAAAAAAGAACTTGCAATGTATCATAATGTAGCAAACTTCTTGACCATATGTGTAGGTAAAATCTTCTTGATATTTCTCCTGACAATGTTCTGGCTGTGCGTCTCCTCTTGTATGGTGTGTAGCAGGCGCACTGCCTGCGCACAGATCGTTGCTTTTAGTCTTTTTATGGGAAATGCACACCTCATACAAATTTTAGAGCAAATAAACAAAAAACAAGTAAACCCTTCAGGTAATCTAGTCTTAAAGATAGTAACTGTACTCAGAATACCACCAATTTAAATTGTAATGGAATACGTATGTATTTTAAATACTGTATTCTGTTACTTGTATCGCATTTCTCCCCAACCTATGCAGATACCTATTTATAGAGATTACATAAGAAGTAATTTAATACAGCAATTTTTCCAGGAATGTTGCCACAGACACCCAGTTCGTAATACTGCAAATATATAAATATTACAATACTTTAATCAGACTCAATCACCATTGTGTTACCTCCTTCAGGGATAGATGACTTAATCCAAATTTACGTGAAAATCTTGAGATTGTCACATTAAAGAGGAGAAATGTGCTCACTATTTTGCTCAAGAATTTAGTTGTACCCAATCTGCATTTAAAAAGAAGTCTACTAAAAGACAACTGAGTCCAATATTTTACTGCTGTAGTCAAAAAGGCAGCTCCAGCACGCTGTGACAGGCTGACATCTCAGGGTAATTTCCTAGTAAGAGTTACCTGGATTTGAGCAGTATATAACCTACATTATGGAGGCAGACAAACAACAGGCACCAGAGCGTCTGCCAAATGAAACACGAGCCTTTGATCCTACCACAGAGATACCCTTCCCATCCATTGTTGTCACAAAATAGCTTCACTTTTTACACAAAATTATTGATTGTTTTTCACAGAATTAATGACCTATGAAATCTGATTTGGAATCTCAGTGGTGAACACAAAGAGAATACCAAAATAGGTTAGAAAAAATAGGTTAAGAGCAAAATGTGTGAGTACTACATGTAAATCGATGCGCCACAGACACAAATGCGTCCAAAATATTGAACAGACATGTGAGGACAAATCCACGCACACACGTGAAGCTGAGCAGAGGGAAATGGACATTAAGAGGCACAGGCACATTCACAAAAACAAAGTGCAGTGTGTGTGTGTGTGTGTGTGTGTGTGTGTGTGAGGTTGTGGACCATGGCCTATTCCTCTCCCCACTGCAGCAGCCTCCATCCATATTCATAACCTCCCACAGCGATAGCAGAGGCAAGGAGGGAGGGGAAGAAAGGAGTAGGAGGAATGAGAATGTCTGTGTGTACAAGTTAAAAGGGAAGGTATAAGCAACATAACATAGTGTGTGTTTGTGTATGTGTGTGTTTCCTATGATCCTGGGCAGTCTAGGTTTGCAAACATGAATCGAAGTGTAAACTAGAAGCCATAACCAAGACAACTAATGACTGCTATTGTTATCAATCTTTCGAAACACACCATTTGCAGTGTGCGTGACTTCCACTTTGTGGACTCAGCAACAATATGCAGGGTGATTTAACAGGGATAAGGGAACATTTTCCGGTTCATAACCATTAGTACCACAATTAAATTCAAATGGATGTAGGAGCTCATACAAATATGCATGGAATGCATGACGGCAAGGTCCAATTAATCATCAGTGGAAGAGCCTCAGATTCTCTGTCTCTGAAATAGACTTTCACATTTCTTCTCTTACAGAAATCACTGATCAATACAGTATCAATGAATTCTGTTTTTTTTTT
>JAJHUR010091099.1:2825-20779 GCA_027495735.1 Lutjanus campechanus
AAAAAAAAAAAAAAAAAAACAGGACCCATCTGGAATTAACGGCTTGATGCCTTCAGAGGTGATTCATTTTTTTTCTCTCTGCTCTTAAGAGAAATGCATTTTCCCTGACAACAAATGTGCTTTTTTTCTTCTATTCTACTTTTATTCAAATGAGCTGCTGGCAGGTCAGGCTGCTCAGGTGGCGTGGAACTCTCACCGCCGCGGTTCAACATTAGAAATCTGCTCCCGGAGAAAAACACAAGGCCTTTCACTTCTGTGACTGAAGGAGAAAAGTCAAATGTGACTCATAATTCCACTATCTGTCAAAGAATAACTGTTGATCACCACCTAATTCCAGAGGTAGACCCCTGTAATGTCTGGAAGCAGCCGAGCATGTTTTATTTTTTTAAATGCCCCCCCCACACCCTCCCACCATACTGCTGCAGCTGAAGTGGTCTGGGCAATTGCATTGTGTAGCGTAGCGTACGCCGCCACCAGGCTTTGACCGCTAAGCGAAGAAAAGAAAGAATGGCAGAACAATTTGGGCGTCGGAGCAGGACCAAACGGAGGGGAGCCGTGAGCATGTAATCTCCTAATTTGGAGCATCACGGCATCAGATCCCCGCCTGCTCGCCACGTTCTCTCAGCCTTACCTATAGTTATTTCCATAACTTCCTGACAAAACCATTTTGTCCTGCCTGATTGGGCCTATTTGCATCGGACACCTCTTCTGCATATAGATTGATGGGTTTAATCAGCGAATCAGGGAGAGCGCTCAGACATCAATCAATGTCACGCCACTCTGTCTTGCTCTCTGTAGTAGTAGTAGCCTTGTTTTTTTCCCCCTTTTGGTCACTCTGTGGTTTTCTTTCTCTCCTCCAGCCCTCCTGATGTTCTGCTCACATTCATCAGGGAACGCCAGAGAGCCACAGACACTGGAGGGAATCTCTTTTTCTCCCCCCATTTGTTACAGACTCTAATGTGAGCGCTGATGCTGCTTCAGTCTTGGTAGAAAAAAAAACAAAGAAGGTCTGAACATGTCAGAGCGCGGTGCTGGCCTCCAAATTGGCAGATTGGCCACCACTACCTAAAGCCTAGATCTAAATTTTACACTCTATTCATCCATATTCTCCAATTCTCTCATCATCCTCAAGACTTCTGACAGCTGATCTTTTCTATCTCAGAGACATTTGCACTGCTTATCTTACCTCTGCAGAGATTCCAGGAAGGATATTTTATTTTTATTTTTTCCCCATTTTGAGCAAAGTGATTTGTGCGAGTGTAGTCAAGACGAGCTGAAGAAGAAAGGTCATGGACAAAATGGAGGGGAGGAGAAGACGCTGTAAATATAAAATAATTGTTTGAAACTTAAAAGAGGCTGCTGTAAAATTTTAAGATGAATTTGAAAAAGAAAACTTTTCTAGTCAAATAAATAATTTAGCTGTTTTGAGAAAAGCTCAAGATATTAGATTGAAACAAGCATTACAAACAAAATTGATTTCCTGTTATAGACAACATGTGAATCTGCTGCCACTGAACTTATTACATTTTAATTGTAATGGGGTGGCATCTAAATTCAATAATTATATATATGTAGTCATATATAAACTCACTGCTGGGAAGTCTGTTAATATGCTGATCATGTTTCTTTAGAAAGTTAATTTAATGAGTTGTTTGAACTCTGTACAGTACATTCATTCAACTCATCATTTCATGGTTCTGTGTGTTGAATTGTTCTGATCTGAGATTGTACAGTGCTTAAATATTAAAAGGGTCTGTGAGACAACACACGTCCACAAACTGTACACCTCTTTAATTTATATAATGATCTAATATTGTACATAATATTTTATATATTTGTATTTATTTTTCCTTGTACTACGTTTATTGTTATGCAGCAACACACCACAGTCAATTTCTTGTATGTGAAAAACTACTTGGCAGTAAACCCTGATTCTGATTTAAAAATAACTGAGCGTATATCTGTGTACTCCTCTCTGTGGTTTGAGACATGGAAGGTGAGAAATCAATGTGTGTGCGTAAGAGAGGGGGGAAGTCAGGTCATCAAAAGGATCCCCACACATCCATGCACATGTATTCATGCACTCACAAGCATCAGACACACACACAGCGCTCCCTCCCCTTCTCTGTTATCTATATCCCATGTATATGCAGCAGATGAACTATGGGGATACTTGTCTTGTCTGTGGAGGGGTGTGTGTGTGTGTGTGTGTGTGTGTGTGTAGATGCAGGAATATGAAACCTAACAATGAGGTGGCTGGACGGCCAGGCCCTGGGGACGGCAGGCCGGCCTGGAAGAGCGGCCTGCAACCATCTACATCAATAGGATAAGGCAGGTCATTAAAAATCCCCCTCATATAGATTGATGTGTCTGGGCTGTCCGGGAGCCCCAGCCAGTGCATGCTGGGTAACTGAGACAACGTTGGGGTCAAATTTGGGTGCGACCTCAGTTATATGTGATCTCACAGTCTCTGCAGCATCTTTCTGGTTCGGTCCAGTGCCCAATACAGTCAGAAGTGTGATATAGTCTTATATATTGTAGTGGTTGATAGCAGGATATAGTAAAGATCACATGAGCAGGAGAGCTCTTGTACTGGATATCAGCATGGCTGTGGTTCAGACATAGGCACAAGCTTTTATAACAGTTTTATAAGCACCATTTGTTAATTATATGTAATACGTGGGCGAAGATTATGATTTACTTATGTGGGTCTGCCAACACATGTAGTTCTGCAACTTGACTGGTACTGGACCAGCAGTACAAACATTTCCCTACACACGAACGTTAGCTTGCTGGCTACTTTGTGTACATGACGCCACAGCAGAACTCTCCTTTAGCTGTGCGGACTCGACTGTATTCAGCTCATTCTTATTAACAGACTGAATGTCCATGTTTAAATTTTTGAGACTTAGAAAGGTCTGAAAGCAGTATCTTTTTACTGGATACAGTGCACATACAGCGCAGGGTTGTGTGAGTCACAAGCAAAGCAGGATGGTGAGCTTTCGTTTCAGGACTGTGTGGAGAGCTTGAGACATGGCCTTGATAACAGCTTGAATTCTTACTGGCATTGTTTTTATGTACTTTTCAACAGTCTTTTCTGTTTTTGAGTTCCAAATAGTTTCTAGCTGTTCCCACAGACTTGCTTTAGATGAAACTTTTGTGCGATTAATCTTTGAATCTACTAAATCCCAAATTTGTTCAATAGGATTCAAATCCGGACTTTGACTTGACCAGTCCATCAGTTCCAGTTCTCCAGATTCTTTTTCTTGGTCAAATAGTCTCTGCACAGCTTTGAAGTCTGCTTGGGGTCATTGTCTTGTTGGTATATGAACCCACGACCAATCAGATTCAGTCCAGAAGGGATTCCATGATTTTCACTAATTTGCCCACGCCGTTTCCACAAATAGAACCCCATACCATAATGGAATCTCCACCGTGTTTCACTGTGGGTGCAATGCATCTGGCATCAAAACGTTCTCCAGCTTTTCTGCAGACATAAACATGATGATGCTGACCGAAGAGTTCAAACTTGGACTCATCCGTCCAGAGTACCTTCTTCCAGTCATCAACAGTCCAGTGTTTGTGCTCCCTGACAAATCTGAGGTGTTTCTGGATGTTTGCAGGCCTCAATAATGGCTTCTTAGCAGCTAGTCTTCCCTTTAAAGCGATATTCCACTTTGTGAGATTAACCCACTCAGTATATACTCACCACCATGTCAATGTGATGGTGGATGAAAATCTTCAAATTCCAAAACAGTCCTGGAGTTTTAGGAGAAACAGGGTAGCAGCCTCATCCAGTACAATGGCAGTGAATGGTGGCCACGGATAAAACGGTAAAAATAGCACGCAAAACAAACACAAAATGTCTCCATCCTGCTTGTGTGGTGTAATCCAAGTGTCCGCAAGCCGCGACATTAAAAATTAACTGCAAAAGACGCCATTTCCGCCATTTTTTTAGCTGAAATATCAGCTGTAGCTGGTAGGATGTAAACATGGCGTCGATCTCGCAAGACTTCGGCATCCTATCGGCTACATGCTACAGCTGATATTTCTGCTAAAAACATGGCGAAAATGGCATCTTTCGCGGTGAATTTTTAATGTTACACCACACAAGCAGGATGGAGACATTTTGTGTTTGTTTTGTGTGCTATTTTTAACGTTTTATCCGTGGTCACCATTCACTGCCATTGTACTGGATGAGGCTGCTACCCTGTTTTCTGCTGAAACTCCAGGATTGTTTTGTGAACTGAAGATCTGCACCTATCATCACATCAGCATAGTGGTGAGTACATATTGAGTGGGTTATCATGGAAAGTGTAGTATCCTTTTAAACCTTGTTCTGTCAGTCGTCTGCTTCTGGTCATTCTGGAGACTTTCTCAGAATCTGATCTAGAAGCATTTATCTCTGCCTGAAGATCAGCAGTGGTCTTTCTTCAGTCTCCAGTACTTCAGATCTTGAGGTGTCTGACATCTGCTTCAGTTAACTTTTGTTTCCTGCCTCTTCCTTGGTGCATTTTGTAAGTACCAGTCTCTGCAGTTGACTCCAAACCTCCAAACTCCAAACCTTACATTGGGTGGTGGTCGAATAAATTTGTTAAGCACTGTATGTATTTCATTATTCTCTATTTTTTGCATTTATATTTGTTTATTTTGTCATAGGTACTGAAAAGAACAGGTTTGTTTGATATTTTTATTGATATTTATTAACACTCTGTGCACTTCTTCACCTACAAATAAAGCAGATTTTGTTTGAGGTTTTGTAATTCTGTGCCTTTTTGGTGAGGTTACTTAGAACGCTCAGGACAGAGTGTGGTTTTGTTCTCCCTAGAAAAAGTTTGTGTTATGTTATGATTTCAGTGTGCACACAGCACCAGCCTCAGCTAGCCAGCTGGAAGCAGACGAGCCACCCTGGGAGATAGTATTATGGGAGTAAAGTTAAAATAAATAAATAAATAAATAAATAAAAATACAATTACTGTAGCTATAAAATTGTTTTCTATATAGTGTCATGAATGGAAAGACCCAAAACAGACTACTTGATTACTATAAAGTAACTTAAACAAACAGCATGTGTATAGGAATGATTATGTCCCAACATTTCTGAGCCATATACAGTAAGCGTTTGATCACTATGACAGTGATCACAATCAGAGGTTTCCACTGTATGTGTTTGTATGTTGTGAAGAAGTAGTTCTAACATGTATTTATTCAGTTTTTACCCACTAACTCTAAATAACCTGCAAAAAACAATCTGTACCTAACTTTTATTTTAAAACTAATTTTACTGGTGTTAGTGTGTTTCTGCTTCATTGTACCTGAGTATAGTGACAATAAAGATCTTTCTGATTCTGATTCTGATTTTGAGACTTTATTTAAATGTATTTTTGGGTGAAATTGAAGATCATTATATTGACAGTATGTTTCCAGAAAAATCACAGGTCTTCACTATTTTTACAGAGAGGTACAGAGGACTGTCAGAGAGATCTTCATCACATTGTGCAATGACAGTCACCTGAAGCTCAATATCAGCAAAACCAGTAAGCTGGTTGTGGACTACAGTGCTTCAAATTCTACAATTTCTAAAACGTGGATGCTTCACATGCATCTTCAACCCGGCGGCACAGAAGGTCTGTACAATCGGCACAGTTTGACAGTGGGCACCAAGATTATTGTCACCAATTCAGTATCTGGCAAAATGTAAAATATGATCACAATCTGTTCCTGAATTCTGGTGTTGAAGACCACAAAAGTTCTTTTGCAGAAAATTACGATGACACAGTTAAGTTGGTCTTTTGGATCTTTTGTCACCCCTGTCCATCACACATTTGTCATCATTTTTGGCATAATTAGAGTATAAATTCTTGAGTTATAGCCACAAATGTATTTTGTGAGGTCACAGTGACATTTGAACCCAAAATCAGTTGACCCGTGAGTGGACATTTGTCCCAGATCTAATGAAATTCTTTCCAGGCATTCCTGAGATTCACATGTATGTTGTGTTCACATGACAGACTGATGGTAAGCTGGCTATGGAAGTCGCTGGTTCTGATGCTTAATACTGTATTAACAGTCACAAGTATTTTTTGCAGTAGTAGTGGGTTATAATCATCAGTCCTGTGAATGGAGAGCCAAGCACATGTTTTCATATTTTATATTATCTGATTTGAAGTGAGCAGGTACCCTCACTCTTCCAGACACTTGTCCTCCTGAAAACATTGTGTCTGTGGTTCTCTACCTGAAATAATAATAAGCCTTTAAATGGTGTTCTCTCAGCACCGTGCCAGGCCAGGCAGTGAGAAGCGACGCCCGTGTTCTCCGAGTCTGTCATAACGTGCATGCAGCTTACAAGACATCAGCTTAGCACCAGCAGTGGTAAGAGATTTAACAATAGTTGCAGTGTGCCAGCTTTTTACAGTCCACACATTCAGCTAGCATCATGTCATGTTGAGACTATCTGAGCTGAAACACTATTCACACACACATACGCACAGAGCGCTTTGAGAAACAAAACCTGGCATTTGAGCATGGAGGTCCATAAATGATAGAGATTTGCAAATGGATGCTCCTGGTCACCCCGCGTCACATCCTCAGGCCTGCCGCTGAATTATGGAGGCAAACACTTTTCCTTTGAAACTGTATATCAATCAAACATTCATGACTTAGGAAGTCTCCAGACAATGGCGCTGTGAAACCAACCCCACAACACATTCTGTGTGTGTGTGTGTGTGTGTAGAGAAACACACTGGTTTGCCAATTAGAGCAGAAGCTGACCATCCTGTAAATATTTAAATGGGCATCACATATCGTATACATGAAGCAGCAAAGCAGCCGAGCGTGCCGCTGAACTCTGCAGAGGTCATGGACTTTATCTTTAAGCAGTGCTCTGTTACGCTCTGAACTCTACTGAGGAGACCCCTAACTGAAGGAGGATCACTGGACCAGCCGGGATTCAAGGTACATCATGCCTGGCAGCCAGTGGAGAGATTACAAGAGGAAGGATTTGTAAGAAGTTGAAGTCTCTTGATCATTTCATGTCAAGAACTAGAGGGCAGTTTGAGAAGAAGGTAGCGAGGGGCGTGAAGGTGAAGAATGACAGTCCCCGTGGTCAAAGGTGGCACGCGTCCCCTCCAGCTGTACCCACAATGCCTTTAATCCAGGGGTCCTCCTGTGGGCTTGAAGCCTCACACTGTCCGACAGAAAGCATCCCTGTGGTGTCAGCTAAGAGCAGGCCCTGGCAAATGTGTCCTCAAGCTATGTATGCATTTTTAAGACGGTGCACTTTAAACCAGAGCTCACTTTAGCACCAGCCTTTTTGGGTTTCTGTCAGTGGTGGACTGACATATTTTACTCAAGTACAAGTACTGTTATATCACTAAAATATTACTCAACTATAAGTGAGTCTACTTGAGTGAACATTCAAATGCAAATTGTAGGTCAACTTAGTAGTGAATTGTGATTTTAAAAGTAACCAGAAGGAGATTATAGTGTAGTGCATACTCCAAGGTATAATCTGCAACATTTTCCTTCAAAACAATGTAAAGACTCATAGTACATAATCCCTTTCAATCATCACTTATGACCCACTGTCAGTGTGTGGTGGTGTCTGTATCTGCACAGACCCTGTGCTCCACCTGTATTTACTCATTTCTTCTCATTGTTTTGCTGCTTGGTACGTTTCACCAAAGTTCTGTTGTGTTCTGATGTGTTTATGAGCAGCTCGAACAAATGAATCCACCTTTAAGTAAGAGTAAAATCACAGGCTTGAAAAAATACTCAGATAAGTACAAATATCCAAAATGACTTCAATAAAATAATAAAAATTGTTGTAGTTAGCTACTTCCACACACCCCCACCCGTCTTCATTTGAGTTGCTTTAACACAGGGCCTGTTCTCCTGCACATGTGGAAATACACTTCCTGGCCAAAAAAAGTCACACACTCTAATATTTTGTTGAACCATCTTTAGCTTTGATTACAGCACATGGTTTGATTGCAAACCATTGTAATGTATTGATAATGGGAGGTCTGGACTCTGTGGTGGACAATCCATGTGTGAAAATGATGTCTCATTCTCCCTGAACCACTCTTTCACAATATGAGCCTGATGAATCCTGGCTTTGTCTGCTTGGAATATGTCCGTGTCATCAGGGAAGAAAAAAATCCACTGATGTAAAAACCTGCTCATTCAGTATATTCAGGTTGTGAGCTGGCCTCAGTTTTTGGGCACGTAATGTTGTTGAACCTCAACCTGAGCAACTGAAACAAGCCCATATCAGAACACTGCCCCCACAGGCTTGTAAAGTAGGCTCTAGGCATGAAGGGAGCATCACTTCATCCACCTCTCTTCTCATCCTGATGCCCCCATCACTCTGGAACAGGGTAAATCTGGACTCATCAGACCACATGACCTTTTTCCATTGCTCCAGACTCCAATCTTTATGCTCCCTTGCAAATTGAAGCCTTTTTTTTTTCCTCACTGATAAGTGGTTTTCTTAAGGTTCCACAGCTGTTTAGTCCCAATCCCTTGAGTTCTGTTCACACCGTGTGTGAGGAAATGCTCTTACTTTCACTATTAAACATAACTGTGAGTTCTACTGTTGATTATGATTTCACCAAATGATTGTGATCAGAGATCACAATCATTCAAGATTGTTTTCTGACCACATTTCTTCCTGGAAGATGAAGGTTCACCACTATCCTTCCAGTTTTTAATAATGTGTTGAACAGTTCTTAACCCAGTTTTAGTAGTTTCATTAATCTCCTTAGTTGTTTTCTTTGCTTGATGCAGGCCAATAATTTGATTCTTCTGAAACAGAGTAACGTCTTTTCCACGACCACAGGATATGTCTTCTGACATGGTGAGAAGCTGCTCACTGCATCAGTTAGGGTTCAATAACTTGTTACCTGCTGAAACATATATACGTCGCATGAGGTGAGAAGTAATGAAGTACAAATACTTTATTAATGCATTTAAGTGAAGTTTACTGGAGTACTTGTTTTTACATTACAACTATTACTTTTACTCCCTACAATTGAACACAAATATCTGTACTTTCTCTTCCTTACATTTTCAAAACAGGTTTGTTACTTAAGCTTTAATTCTTTTGAGGGAAATTATTGATTATTTTTATTTTACATCATTGCCAACATCAACACAGAAAAAAACAATTCCTTGGTGTATCAATCAGTGCACATCACACCTGACAGATGTAACAAGATGAAAAGGACGTAAAAGATGTAACAAGACTAAACAGACAGAACGAGAGACTCAGAGAAAAGGTGAGGATCAGTTAGCTTTGCACAGAAACAGAGGCTGTACTTTTTCACTTTAACTTGAGTAAAGAAGTCGAGTCATAAGTTTTAAATAAGTTTTACTAGAGTTTTTCCGTACAGTGTCTGTACTTCTACAACAGTCAAAAATGTGTGTGCTTTTGCCATCTCTGAACATTAAGAAAGCAAGAGCTCAAGAGTGTGTGTGCATCTATGTGTGTGATGGAATTTGTGTGTGTGTGTGTGTGTGTGTGTGTGTGTGTGTGTGTGTGTGTGTGTGTGTGTGGTTAGTGAGGCTGCAGGCTTGATGAGTATCAGTGCTGCTGTTGGCTAACGTCCTCTTTGTGGTATTAGCAGGTGAGAAAATGGTTTCGACTTGGTGTGTGCTTGTGTGTGTAAGTGTGAGCGCTGGGAGGGGTTAGGTGCTGATTAGGGTTTACATTGCTAAGTGGGTGGTTACTAAGTGGGCCCCAAGGTGCGAAAGCAAATCTGATGATTGTGGCGAAAGCGAGCCGGTGACGATGTTTCCGAAACGTCAGTTGAGATAAAAAGCAGAGTGAAAGAGTGAGAAGTCAGTTAAAGAAGAGCAGCAAAAAAAGTGTCAAGCTCTGAAGTGGCTCACACCACAGATGTCACTGTCGAACAGTAAGTAGAACATCATTAGTCAGTGACCCGTTTAGGGTCATGAACTGATAACACAGGATGTGTGCAGTAAATTGTGTTAGTCATTCTGAGAGGTTGTCAGGCCATGTGTTTGGACACTGAGCATGAGAATATGGTTTATCACCAAGCTTGAAACTGTGTGCCACACACTACCTGATGAATTTAAACAGACATTTTAGAGAAGAATCACAATGTAACACACTCTGCTACTGGCAGTAATTTAAATCAGAGTGGTGTTGTGGGTGCACTCTTGTTTGACTGTATTAATACCAAGCATTCTCCTGAGCTATATTTTTAGCACAGAAATATATTCAATTATTTTATTTTGCCTAATCAGGTTTTTAGCCTATTGAAAGAGTTTGGTTTAGATATCAATAGTGTGTTGACTAAATCTAATGTTAAATATGGTGTATTTTCCGAGATGAATTTAGACTAAACTAGAATTTACACGTTACACTTTACATCCATGCCAGACTCATACAATGTCTGTAGTGAAGACTTTGAAGGCATTTAACAGAAGGCAGTAAGTCTATTTTTGGCAAAATGGAAGTTTTCTGTCTGATTCCAGTGAATAATTTTCATTGAGAAACATGCTGTCTTCACTCAGAGACTATTTTTGCAGAGGAGGACAGAGGACTGATAGAGACCTGAACGTTATGATGTCACAGACAAGTTGACCTTTGACCTTTTGGATTTAAAATATCAGCACCTCAAAATTTTATCAATTATACATTTGAGATTTTGTCATTGCTAGAATATGAATACTTGAAAAACATGTTTTGTGAGGTCACAGTGACCTTGACCTTTGATGTCCAAATTCTGATCACTTCATTATTGAGTCCAAATTTGAGAAATGTCATCCAGGTATTTTTGGAATATTGCTTTCGTGCAAATGGGGCAGACGTGATGTCACAGTGCCCTTTGACCTTTGACCACCAAATTCTTGTCAGTTCATCCTTTAGTCCAATTGGACATGTGTGCCAAGTTTGAAGAAATTCCATCAAGTTGTCCTGAGCCCTGACATTGGATTAGTAAGTGTTGGAATATATCCTCAGTTGATTGAATCAGAAGTAGTATCAGGAAATAAAAAGTCAAATTACATCTCTAGTTACTTTGGTGTTGGTTATGTAATTGGAAACCACTCACCAGCAATGGAAAACTATTCTGCAAGTGTGGCTCAGCAAATTCTTTCATTTCACTCTAAGAGTAGGACAAATCTTTTTGATTCCTTGTAAATATTGTAAAAGCTTGTCATTCTTTAAAATAACCTTTGAACTTTGAAAGTGATTTTGTCAGACTACCATCCCATGGGGACAAAAGTCTATGTAAAGGGACAAGAGAGTTTTTGGTTTGTGGCTGGTGGCTCAAATATGTCTGGATATATCCAACATATCCATGGTCCAATAAAGCTGCTAGATGGAGTGTCCACAGGACGGTTTCAGGTCGTAGTGGTGTTTGACACTGAGACAGCAGTGCGGACATGCCCCCAGTTTTTCAGAGCAGAGAAAACTGCTCCGTTTTCATGATTTAGAGACCTAATTTCATATACTTAAGGGCTTTTCGCATGTCACGTAGCCCCAGGCTAAGAGAGCAGTTAGCCCCAGCTGTTAGCCTGGGGCTAAAAGAGCTTTCACACTGGCACAATCCTGGTCCATTCCAAAGTGGGCTATCCCTGACTTTAGCCTTGGGCTTGCTGGCCCTGCTCTTGAGGAGAGTTAGCCCCAGGTTTGTGGGGTTATCCCCAAAAAATCGCTTAAACCCAAGACTAAAAGGTTCCAGTGTGAAATGGGGCTAAAAGATCAAAGACAGAGCTGAGCTCAGTTGCTTCATGAACACATGTTTAACCCTGCAGGACTAGTAGCTTAATGCTAGCTTAAACATGTGTGAAAAGAGGCTAAATTATCCCAGGGTTAACTCTTAGCCCAGGGTTCAGGATAGCCCTGGGCCAAGAATATGCACTGTGCCTATTAGTGATTTTCTTAATCATTCAAATTTGGCTGGGTGGTTAATAACACATGTGCCTGTGATGTGATAAACCCAGAACACACATTTAGTGTTGCTTTACATGACCTTTAAGTAAGTATATCTTCAGCAAAACATTATCACATAATTCCATTGTAATTCCTGGATATGTTAGGGGCATTCAGAGACGATCATGTATGAAACTTTTAGATGATTTTTCAGTAAGCTGTGTGGTGTTCATGTTTTTGTTAATCAATGTTCGTGGGTCTGGTGGACCCACTGAATTATTTGTTTTTTAAATCAATACGGCCATAACAACTTATGTAAAAATACTAAATAATAATATAATAAATAATTAATTTTAAAAAATAATAAAAAATACTTACCAGGTGTTTACTTTATCTCAGTTACAAACAATATAGACAGCATATAGTTAATATTTGCCATTTACCTCTGTTAGATCACATGTTTCATCAGAAGTGCTATTCATTTTTTCTGATAAAATGTAATAATCAATAATATATTGATTATTACAATAATGTAATAATGTAATGTGGCTGGCTGCTGATGTACTGGTCATGTGGCTGGCTGTTGACAGGCTGGTCCTGTGGCTGGCTGCTGACAGGCTTGTCCATGAAAATGTGTTATTTTAGATGTTCTGCACAGAAAATGAGCCAAGGCCAGTGAGTCTCAGGTTGAAAAAAATTATTAATCACATCATTTTCCTTTTAGTAAACATTAAAAACAGGTCCCACAGACAACACAAACACCACACAAGGGTTAAATAAATAATGATACTATTTCATTGGCCCTTTTAATCGCTATTCTATATAAGTTTTATTGTGGAAAGCAAAATGCATTAGGGAAAGTGACCCATGAAAATTAGCGTGCATGGGTATGTGCAGTTCTGAAGTTATTTGACATTTCCACCATGTAGTTCAGTAGAAGTTTTTAAGGATGCAGTGGTGTGGTGTGGTGTGTGGTATAAATGTTCAGCTGTAGCCAACAGAATTATGTAAACGACTGAATGAAACCCATTTCTGTCCAGAGTGGTATTGACTGCTTTTCATATAGCTGCTCTCAAAAGCCATTCATACCTGCCGTGAGTGAGATGCTTTTCTGCACACTGCCTTTGTTGCTTGTTCAAAGTGTCAGACTGTCGTGATTGCATAGCCTTGCCCTTGAGCGTGAAGAGTTGTTTGCTTGATTACTCCAGAAGTCATCCATTCAATGGCCTTAGCTTTTGTTTTTACTTTGAAACTTTGCAGCGTGCCAGCATCTGGGCTCATGGTCATGTTTGCTGTAGTTCATTACCGCTACAAGAAGCGAGAGAAAAGAGGAACTCATCAAAGAGCATTCTTTCCTCCATTCTTTTCAGCCAAGGTTTCCTGGATGAGCGAGCAGTGAGGGAGGAGAGCAGGAAGAAAGGAAGAGAATCAATATACAAAGCAGGCGTGGGTCACTTGTCTCCAACGTGACCACATAGGAACACGATTGTTGCTTTTCATCTTACCTTGTTACCACCTTTTGTCTTACATGTGTATTTATACAACAGGCTAATTTCCCCTCTTCCACTCCTTCTCTCACAAAAGGTGTTAAACTCACAAAAACACGCACAGCCATCTTGTCAGGTCTGAGCCCTCCACGCCCCTGCCTCTGTGTGTGTGCTATTGTCACCCCCGTTGTAGTTTACACCCTGTGGATGATTTGAAGTGGGAGTGTTGGGTTTCACAAGAAGAGGGCAGCACGCCTCCCTCATTAGCAGGTACAACAGGTGAGGTGTGATTATGTTGGGCAATGCTTAATCAGGAGAATGCTTGGCATGGACCAAACTACATGGAATCCACATTCAGGAGCGTTTGTGAACAAACTGCAAATAGGATTTGACAGCCATGTCAGTACATATCATCAGTGATCTCACATCAACTCCCTAATTTGATTTAGAGAGAACAGAGAATAATTCAAGTGACTGATGACAAGAGTCAAAGTAAGAGTGATTGTCATGGTCAGTCTTTCCAACAGACAACAACTACTCTCCTACAACAACTATCGCAATGAAATTTTGATATGGATCACCTGATTTTTATTTTATTTTTCTTGAACTAGAGTAATGCATTCAAGGTATCTCAATAACAAGAGTTTGGAATTTGTATGAAATATGTTGAGGACATTTGTGATTTTCAGAACATGGATTATTTTAGTCACATCCTTACCATTCTCATGCCACTATTGAGTCAAAGTTTCCAGGAACAGCAAAATACAGTCGGCAAATTGCCATGAAAGTTACAACCCTTTACATTTTGGACACCTTGTAAACTTTTCTGTGGCACGACTGATAGGACAAAATGTCAACTCAAAATAGATTTAAGGTATACAGCAAGTCTTAGGGCCCTGTTTAAACAATCTGTAGCACATGGTCTAAAGTACATGGCACAAGTGTATTTAGAGTGTGTTCAGTTCTACTTTTGCATAATCTGCAAGATTATACTCAAGATGCAGGGGTTGCATCTTGCACAGGGGTTGCATTTAGTCTCTCAAATAATCATGGGTGTGTTTTGGTCATAACATAAATTAAACCAATCAGAATGTCATCTCCCATTTACTTTAAAAGCCAGGTGTATTGCGGAGAAGTGTCTCTCATTGATAGTCCAGCTGGTCCATCTGGTTGCAGTGGTGTCAGTGGTAGGTCCGGGCTGTCTATTTGGGGCTGTGAATGATTACAACTTCCGTTGTTCAGCAACATTATAAGGCACGATACAGGTGAGAATTGCACTGCATACTCACTGAGGGTTTACATGTAGGTTGTTCAGGCATTCAACGTGCAAATCCACACTGAATCCACCTTTCCAGTCACAATTATCCTGATTTTTAGCATCAAAATTGTTGGGATCTGCACCTTGGAGTTTTGAAGTACTGGCCCCAGGATTCCTTGTCTGCTGACATTGAATGTCTGAAATGTCATGGTGGATGGACTATCTGACAAATCACATTACATGTTCATCTCTCAGACTCTGTGTGGATTGATACATTTTACAACTTTTCATCGGGATAGACCAGTGATGGATATTATATATTATTCAAAATACTTTAGAAACACACAAACAAATGCTGGTCGTATAAATTGCCTTTAACAATGGTTAATGTGTTAATGTGTGTGAGGTATAATGAACATTTACTCACAGGAGCCACTAGCAGGGTTTTAGACATAGTTTATATATCGTTCACATGCAGAAGCAGACATTTCCTCTCAGTAAATTCACATGATGTAGCTTGCTTTCCTCACATTCCAGTCTCCACATCACACAGTTAGCTCATTCATCTAAGCTGCCTACATCTGTTGAGACTAACATTTTTTTGTGTGAATTATGCCTAAAATGTCTTTTTATGCCAACACTTTTGTCATCTGGCCCTCAAATCTGAACAGTCAGCAGGAGACGTCCAGCCTGCTCAAACACTTTTAACTGAACTAGCTGCAGAGAGGAACGGCTTCAACTTTTCACTGCAGTCTGGGGTAGATTTATGAGGAGTTTGGAGTGTAACCCCAGACCACACAGAGAGACACCAAGTCAAACATCAGTGTCTCTCACCAAGTAAAATTATGACAAAAAGTTTGGGTAGCAGAGACAGAGCTATCTGGAGTGTTTCCCTGGAGAGTGGCCTACATCATCCCTTAAATATTTCAATCCCTGTGTTCATGTCGGGGAGGCAGCTCTCACAGACTCCCCACCGTTCCCTGTTAATGAATATTAAGAGGGACATTTTCCTGAGGGTGAGGCCCCTTTTATTTATTCCCTTTATTGTTTTAAAGTCTCTTCTCTCCACTCTCTTGGTCTCTCTGTCATTAATTTAATTGTGCGTTCATCAGCTTGCGTCGTGCTTGCATCATTACACCGTGTTGACCTGGCTTAGATAAAGCAGAGAGAATGACGAATGTGACATGCAAGACAATAACTGGAGAGGGTGAGGGAGAGGATCAAACCAGCTGTTTTGGTTTCAAATCAAATTATTGTCAGTGTTCAGCTAGGGGGGTGTAAAAGAGGAAAAGGGACTTTTTTGGGTATGTTTTATAGCCATGTTAGCACCATTGCTCCTGGGGTGGCGATGTTCTTTGATCCAGACTAAATCTCGACAACCATTGAATGGACTGCTGACGTTTTGGACAGATACAAGTTACTCAGTGTATGGATCTGTGGCAGTTTTCATTATTTATTCTGGTCGGTGTTTAGGTCCCACCTCAGGCCTGTGTTAGTGAGGCTTTACAACACCTGGCTGATTAGATAATTAACATGGAGCATAAACAGTCAGACTGCCTGCTCATCGTTCTTGGAGACTTTCCCAGAGCAAATGTGTCCAAAAGTCTGTGCTGACCAGCTGACCAGCTCACCTGCATCTTCACACAAACCTTCAAGAGACCGCTGGACCTGTATGAAGTCCCCTACTGCTTTAAATGCTCCACAATCATTCAGATCCTCAAGAAACCCCTTTATCATAAGATTAAACTATCAAGGGGGAAATATTACAGTGCACAAGCACAACAGTGGTAATAATGACAATCACATATCAAGTTTCCTCTGCGACATAAAACACAACATAGTCCTGGTGACAGGCTGCAGAAGAGTTTGAGATGGAAGAGAGAAGGATTTTATTTTCTGTGGTGTGAAAATGTTCTAAATAAATAATAAAATATTCAAAATAACTAACAATGACTGAAGTTTACTGAGAAATAACATTTTTCTTATTACAGTGAGCATAAAGTACTTTAAAAAAAGGGAGCGGTGTTGGGTGCCACTACCGAATTGCAGGTAGCAGTATTAGTACCATATTGGTTCAATTGTGAGCAGTGACTCAGCCCTAGTTTACAGTGAGTTGATGACACAGCTTCTTGCACTAGTGAAGATGTGAAGATGCCAAATGGATTTCTCAAAATTTCTGGATGATGATTCTGAAGCAACTGAATGGCGCCTTTAAGATGGTGCAGATGGGCAGAGGACAGCGGACACACGCAGACACACTGGTCATGAAACTGCAGCTGAGGGTGACTGGTTAAATGAAACTAATGACAGTTTGAGAGATTTCTTCTTGCTGTCACTCAGTTGCCAGTTTATGAAGTACACCTGAACGTCATGCAGCATAACACAACAGTTACGCATTAATTCATATTTTGGCTTCATTGTATTTGTTATAAATAGAGAGTTGTATGTTCTCTCCGCACTATTTGTGTCAGTGGGCATAAACTCAAATATTAGAAATACAATGCAACACAAACTACAGACTACAGAATGGCCACAAGCCTGCAGCCTGTTTGCTGCATGTCATCCCCCCCCCCTCCCCTCTCTCTCTACCCCCTTTCCTGTCATATCCTCAGCTGTCACTATCAGAATAAAGGCAAAAGCCCAAAAAATAATCTTAAAAAAAATTTAAAGTGATACTCCACCCTGTGAGAATAAGCCATGTACTCACCACTATGCTGATGTGATGATGAGTGAAGGTCTTCAGTTCACCAAACAATCCTGGAGTTTTAGGAGAAACAGGGTAGCAGCCTCATCCAGGACAATGGCAGTGAATGGTGACCACGGATAAAATGTTAAAAATAGTACACAAAACAAACACAAAATGTCTCCATGGTGGTGTAATCCAAGTGTCCGCAAGCCGCGACATTAAAAATTAACCGCAAAAAACGCCATTTAAGCCGGTAAGATGTAAACATGGCGTCGATCTCGCGAGACTTCGGCATACGCGGCCATTAGGATATATACGAAGTCTCGCGAGATCGACGCCATGTTTACATCCTACCAGCTACATGTTACAGCTGATATTTCTGCTAAAAACATGGTGTAAATTGCGTCTTTTGCGGTGAATTTTTAATGTCGCGGCTCGTGGACACTTGGATTACACCACACAAGCAGGATGGAGACATTTTGTGTTTGTTTTGTGTGCTATTTTTAATGTTTTATCCGTGGTCACCATTCACTGCCATTGTACTGGATGAGGCTGCTACCCTGTTTCTCCTAAAACTCCAGGATTGTTTTGTGAACTGAAGACCTTCACCCATCATCACAT
>JAJHUR010091100.1:0-12408 GCA_027495735.1 Lutjanus campechanus
TCTACCATTGACTATCACTTAATCATCTGTTTATTTTTTATTTTGATATTATTGTATTGTTATATGCTTTGGCAATATAAGCACTGTCTTGTCATGCCAATAAAGCTATTGAAATTGAAATTGAGAGAGAGAGAGAGAGAGAGAGAGAGAGAGAGAGAGAGAGAGAGAGAGAGAGAGAGAGAGAGAGAGGAGAGAGAGAGAGAGAGAGAGAGAGAGAGAAAGAGAGAGAGGGAGAGAGAGAGAGAAAGAGAGAGAGAGAGAGAGCATGTGAATATGGACAGATGTGTCGACTTGATATAAAAACATTTTATGATCATGAATCATGTTATTCACGTCCATGTCTGTGGTGCTTGATTTTTTTTTTCACTCCAAGTCCAATTAATGTACTTTTAAATATTTAATTATTTCATGCCGATCAATCATAACAGTGAGGGAGGAGAGACGAGCTGCAGAGAGGAGGGAGGGAGGGAGGGAGCGAGTGTGTGAAGCACCGACTGATATAAAAACTTTACTGATGATGAATCCTGATGTTACTGAACAGTTCTGTGGTTTAAACACTACAGATTAAAATATCAGTCTTTCTAAAGTCCAAACCGACGACGATCGTCTCCTCCATGAAACGTTTGTGACTGCGCTGCATTATTATAAGTGATGATGAAGAGTCCAGACTCTGTCTCTCCTCTTCATCTCCTCGGTGTGTGTCTGTGTGCAGTTTGCTGTCTGCTCAGAGTGACACTGATGTAAATGATCCTGCTGCATTAATACAAAAACATGAATAACAGCCACATTAATGTGGATAAATGTTTGTTTGTTTTTGTTAACATGAACCTTTAAAGGTGTTTAATAAACACGTTAAGTGCATATATATTCCCTTCTTTCTTGAGTCAGTTTGCTCATGCAAAATGAAACGCGATTAATATAGATTAAAAATGAATGATATTTAATTGTGATTAATCGAAATTAATCCACAGCAACCCTGTGATTAATATGATTAAAATTTGTAATCGTTTGACAGCACTAAAATAAACAAATAAACAAATACAAAATGACAATTTTTTTGTAATTTTCTCTTGCTCCCCAAATTAAATTGCAAAAAATGTCAAAAAGAACATTGCAACATGCATTGCAATTTTTTAAGAAAAGTTACAGTCCCAAAAAAGCAATCCTGGAGGGACTGGTTTATACATGCAGCTTTTATTTGTTTCTTCTTCTGTTTTCTCATGTGGTCCTCCTCTCTGCTCTGTTTCTTCTGCTCTGAGTTTGATCTGATCTGAGAGGTTATGCAGCTCTTTTAATCAAATTCAAAATAATCTGACATGAAAATATAAAAATATTTAATTTTAAATGATTGATACAAAACAAGGAAACATTCAAATAAAAAGCTGCTCCTTATAGAAAGTCAAGTCAACTGATTGTGCATATAGATATTGGCTAAATATCAAATCTAGGTAAGTTTTTATTGAACTCCTTTTAAATGTGTCTTTGTTATTTTTTTAACGGTTTGTTTTATGGATTTCAGGCAGATCACTTTCTGGAGCCAGTCTGTGATTTTGGAGCCAGAACCAATAGAAGAACAGAGCTGCTTTCCAGATCCTCAGGGGATGTTTGTGGGATCCAGAAATGTCTTTAATTAAAAGTTGACGTGTGAGGAATGGCTGTGTGTTTCTGTGACCTGGAGGGGAAGTCTGATATTATTCTATCTCCTCTGTGTCACAGAGCTCAATAAGAAACACATCATGAGACGTGTTTCTTAATGCACCAATCGGGATTTAGAGTAAGACACAGCACTGCTCCTGCTGCTTTAAATGATGTAATTACAGCTTTAAACAGGAAGAAACACGGTGCAGCACTTTTTATTGATCTTTCAAACACATTTGATACTGTGGATCGTGCATCGCTCTTAAAAAAAGATGATGATTTGTTTCAAATGGTTTCAGAGTTTCCTCAGGGACAGACAGCAGTATGTTTCTATTGGAAAAGGCCAAAAGTTGTCCCACAAGGCTCAGTCCTGGGGTCTGACCTGTTCACACTTTACACAGGTGATATTACCTCAACTGGGTATAATATTCATCTACATGTAGATAACACCTTTTTATTCTGTACTGCGAATGATGCACATTCTGCTGTTAATTCCCTCAAACCTGCTTATCTCTCATTCTCTCAATTCTCAAAGCAGACAAAACAACGACAACAACCAAATTCTACCAACAATGGTACCCATACTGAAAGAGTGACAGAATATATGTAGATAATTGGATTGATAATGTTTCCAAGCTGGTAACTATTCTGAGGATGAACATTTCTTTTATAGAAATAAACTATTTTTTTAGCTCCATTGTAGAGAGATGCTTACTGAAGTAACTTTTTATTTATACATGCACACCTCAGCTGTGACTCTGCAACCCCTGAACACTGAGTCCAGTGTACAGATATGGTGGGTTGCGGAGTTTGAGTGCATTTTGTATGGGTAACAATCCGTGCTGCAGAGTTTTGGATGAGTTGAAGTCAGTGGATGAGTTTGTTGGGGATACCAGTTAGGATTGTGTTACAGTAGTCCATGTGTGATGTGCTGTGTTAAGGCAGGGTGTAGTCTGGAGATATTTCTTTGATGGAAAAAGGCAGTCCGTGATACGTTGTTTATGTGCCTGGAGAAGGAAAGGGTACTGTCCATGATTACAATAAAACTCTTGACCTGTGTGGAGATGGGTTTGGGGGCATCAGCTGTGGGAAGTGAGTGGATGTTTATTTTTGAGAGTGTGGATTTGGAACCAATAAGGAGCCACTCAGTTTTGTTAATATTGAATTTTACGTAGCTGTTTGTCATCCATGTTTGTCCTTGAGAGAGGCAGTGAGGGTACTGGGGGGGAGAGTAGAGGTGGGGTTTGTGGACATGTAAAGCTGTGTATCATCAGCATGGGAATGAAAATGAATACCATAATGCCAGAAGATATTGCCAAGAGGGAGAAGGTAGATGATGAACAGGAGGGGCCCCAATACTGAACCTTGTGGAACTCCATGATGGACTATTTTGGAGATGAATGGAAGATTATATATGGGCTGGTAGTTGTTCTGATCAGTAGAGTCGAGTCCAGGTTTTTTCAGTGTTTGATTAAGGCAACTTTCAGAGAAGGAGGAACTGTATCAGTAGACAAAGAGGAGCTGATGATGGAGGTTATCAGAAAGATGATGGAGGGCAGACATGCTTTAACGGGGGTTGTGGGTATTGGATCCAGTTGACATGTGGAGGTGTTGGACTGGGTGATGGGTTTAAAAGATGTGATTTTCCATTGGCAGCATGAACTCACATAGGGCAGTTAATGGGGGCAGTTTAGGGGATCTTGTAGATGATAAATTGATGTGCATGTTGTTTGTGGAGGCCAGCTGCTCATGAATTGCAATGATTTTGGAGTTGAAGAACTGCAGAAAAGTGGAGCAGTGTTCATTGGAGAGGTTTCTGGAGGGTGGAGTAGTTGTTTCACTGTGGAGAAAAGTTTTGGTATTTCTGTCACCTGTATTGATGATGTTTGCACAGTAAAAAGTTTGAGGGAGGTTGATGTTGAACAGCACGGCTTTGTGGTCTAAAATGTGTAACTTGACAGGGGTAATATCATATGCTATGACACCGGAACAACAGATTAAATCCAGGATATGGCCCTTGCTATGGGTTTTAAAGCGATATTCCACTTTGTTAGAATAACCCATTCAGTATGTACTCACCACTATGCCGATGTGATGATAAGTGAAGGTCTTCAGTTCACAAAACACTCCTGGAGTTTTAGGAGAAACAGGGTAGCAGCCTCATCCAGTACAATGGCAGTGAAGTGTCCGCGAGCCGCGACATAAAAAATTACCCGCAAAAGACGCCATTTACGCCATGTTTTTTAGCAGAAATGTCAACTGTATCATGCGCGAGACTTCGTATATATCTTAATGGACGCACGTGTGGAAGTCTTGAGAGATCGGAGCCATGTTTACATCCTACCGGCTACATGCTACAGTTGACATTTCTGCTAAAAACATGGCATAAATGGCGTCTTGTCTTATCTTATCTTATCTTATCTTATCTTATCTTATCTCATCTTATCTTAACTTAACTCCCTTCCCACAATTAATAATGTCATAATTCACATCGGCACAAATGATACTGTCCGTCAGCAGTCTGAGCTGACAAAAGCCGATTTTATCCATCTCTTTAATTTTCTCAAGGATTGTGGTAAAACCGCCTTCATTTTGGGTCCAATCCCCACCCTTGGCCGCGGAGTGGGACGTTTTAGCAGGTTCCTTAGTCTTCACACCTGGCTCCAGTCTGTATGTCCAGCAAACAATATTGGTTTTATCCACAACTTTGACCTATTCTGGGAACGCTCTTCACTGTACGGAAGTGACGGTCTTCACCTGAACATATCAGGCAGCCGCATGCTAGCAGCAAACTTGCAGCATGGTGTTCAATCCTACACATGTGATTGACTATTTACATGACACATGTGCCCACCTGAACCCTCTTCCTCCTCTCCGCCCACAATAAAGACACCAACTCTCATCAGCCCCCCCTTGTGGAAGGAGTGTCTGGTGAGTCCGATCCACTCTGACTGTCACTCTGTTACACAAATACCTTTAATGATAAACCACAGACCCACACCTAGTAATTGCCCTGCAATATGCAGGAATCTAAACAACCTATTAACGATTCAGACCCAGTCTTGAATCCCCCACAAAGCCACCCGCCACAAACAATAAAAATGGCTTTATTAAATGTCAGGTCACTCTCAAATAAGACTTTCTTAGTCAATGATCTTATAACCACCCATAATCTAGACTTCTCCCTATTAACTGAGACCTGGCTGGATAGAAACGGTGCAGTGGCACTCACTGAGACTGCACCTCCTAACTTTAAGTTCATCCATACCATCAGATCTGACAAGAGAGGCGGTGGAATAGCTGCTGTCTTCTCTGACTCTTATAGCTGCAAGGACGTCCTCTTAGGGGAATTCATGACCTTTGAATACCTTGCTCTGTCTTTGACCTGTGATGCTACAATTTTGATTATGACTGTTTATCGGCCACCTACACCCAAACATGGCTTTTTTGATGAATTTTCTGAGCTACTGTCCAAGGTCTCCACTGACTATGACTGTTTAATTATCTCAGGCGATTTTAACATCCATGTTGACAACCAAACAGACCCACACGCTATAAACTTAATAAGCCTATTGGAGACATTTGACCTCACTCAGCATGTTTCTGGACCCACCCACAATAAAGGCCATACTCCGGATTTTGTCATATAAAAAGGACTCAATATTACTGAACCGTCTGTCTTGGATGTTGCTATTTCAGACCACTGCTGTATTTTCTTTGATGTGTCAGCCACTCCTGTACTTCAGAAGAGAACCCAAACAATTAAAAAACGCATCATTGATGTTAACAGAATTGCAACCTTTAAGAAAAATGTAAATGAGCTATCTTTGTTCATAGCATCACAAACTGAGGATCCTGTGAACAACTTTAATTCAAAAATATGATGTATGATCGACAACATTGCACCCATTAAAACTAAAAACATTGAAAAACAAAAGGCCCATTGGAGAAAAGGAGAGGTTGTCAGGCAAGTTAAGAAAGCGTGTCGTAAAGCAGAGCGAAAGTGGAGAAAAACAAAACTTAAAGCTCATTATGAAATTTATAGAGATAGACTGACTGACTACAATAAAGAAATTAAACAGGCTAGACAGTCTTTCTTCTCTAAAATCATTAATGAAAATATCAACAATACTAGAGTGCTTTTCTCCACTGTTGATCGACTCATGAATCCACCATCTATAATCCCAGCAGAGATGCTCTCCCCTGAAAAATGTGAACAATTTGCCACATTTTTCAATAACAAAATTGCCATCAGACAAAACACTATTGCCTCTAGATCTAGTAATGAGCTCATCCTCCATCCCTCCAGGAATATTATTAATTCTGGCATTTAACTGCTTAGAATCTGAGATATTAGATGTTATAAACTGCTCTCTTCTGTCAGGCATATTTCCCACAGCGCTTAAAACAGCTGTCATTACACCACTTATCAAAAAACAACAACAACAACAACAACAACAAAAAAACAATCCTGACGCAACAGACATCAGCAACTATAGACCCATCTCTAACTTACCATTCCTCAGTAAAATACTTGAAAAAAACAGTCTATCTTCAGCTAGGCCTGTCGCGATAATTAATAAGTTTTTGGTCTTGTTGGATTTATTTGGTTTTTCTTCATGGACTTTGATTCTTTTTGCACTTCCTGGATTTTGAGTTGTCTTGATTCATCTTTGTTGGTCAGTAAGTTTTTGTGTTTATTTTTTCCCTGCCTCGTTTCACATTGTTGTAGTTGTTTTTGGATCCTTTTGTTTTTTCATTAAACTTCACAAAACTGCTCCTCTGTCTCTGTCTGCGTTTGGGTCCTAACCTGAAAACCCCAGTAAACTGTGACACTTATGTACAACATACGGATGGATTCTTTAGCTGCCGAAAGAGAGTGGCAGGACATGAGAATAATTTGACACCTTGAGGCGAACAGAAGTACAGTAGTTACTTCTGAGATGACTACATCCACCAAGAAGCCCCCGACGAAAAGAAAGCACCCCCGAACCTTTTATCTGATCGGAGGCAATGAAGTCTGCAGGAATACTTTTCAGTTTCTTATGGGGTGAGTTTTCATTAACGTCCAAGTTCTCTACGTTACATTAGTGAAAACAATATTGGCTGAACCAGCCGCACGTAGCTTGATCTTCGCTAGACTGCCAGGATGATATAATTACTTGCGATCTGTCGCTGTCTGACTGAACAGCCTCATAGAAATTATATTTTACAATTCTTCATATTTTATTCTAATGAAATTCGTTAAGACAAGTAATTCAGTGCTTTTAAAGTCATGATATTAAGCTGACACGAATCCTTTGTTTTTTTGCGGTCAGATGCTGTTGCTGCGTCTCCATCATAAGGCTGTCACAGTGTGTTAGATATGAGGACTAAATTTTAACTAAAACAAAACAAAGCTAAAAGACTAAAATGTGACTTTAACTAAATCCAGTCTTAGGTAGCTCAGTATTGTCGTTTTAAAATGCAGGTTTAGATATGATAATGTGAGCATTGTAATGTGTGGTAATGTGAACCATCGTTCAAACTACTACAATAGTTTCTGTCCTGCGGGCTGTAAATGAGGTGCAAATGAGCAGCATTATGTTACCTGGCTCCTCAGCAAGGTGAGGATTCAGAATCTTTCAGTGAATGTGTGTTTTGCTTATCTTTAACCAGTGCATGTGATTGTACATGTGTGTATTCTTTCTTACCTGTTTTGTATATTCTTGATATTTGTATATCTTTCTACATTTTGCACTGGCTTTGCACATAATTATCTTGCATTTGTTTTAATTGTTATTTGTATTATTGCTTAATGTAAAGCACATTGTGTTGCCTTGTGTATGAAATGTGCTATATAAATAAAGTACAGTTGAGTATGTAATGTTGTTGCTGTTGTTGTCTTTCATTCTGGAAAATTATTTCACATACTTCAGGTTTGTGCAGGTTTTTCACTGATCTGACAAATGACAAATATTTACAAAAAATACATGTGTAATAAATGCAACAGTAACTCAAATGTATCTCCTGCACACACTATCAGTAAATACTGTGTATCATGTTGTTGTAGCTCTTGTTAATGTTCCTGTCTGTGGAAACATGTTTTTAGTATCTGCAGCATCACATTACATTACTGATAAAGACGTCTCATACAGAGGAGCAACACACACACACACACACACACACACACACACACACACACACACACACACACACGTACAAAAAATGACCACACAATTCTTTTACATGTCCTTGTAATCATTGTAGTCCATTTTGGACTTCTTTGTCATCATGTTGCATCTCTTTGTGGTTGTTTTGCATGTTGTAGTATAAATTATCAAGTATTTCTTTTAAAACACTTTTGTGTTTGACTTGATTTCATTCTGCGTCTCTTTCAGTGATGTTTTGCAGGTGAAACCATCAAATCCAGGATGCCTCTGAGCATCAGATGGAAATATTCTTAAGGTCTGCAGCAACATTTTACACACATTTCTCAAAAACAAACAAACAAACAAGCAAACAAAAACCTCAGTCTGATATCTGGAATCTCTACTAGAGTTGAAATTAGGGATGATAACAATTCATTGATGATTGATTAATCCAGTGTTTCCCAGTTCAGGTTTTAGATGTTTTCCTGCTCCAACACACCTGATTCATGCTGGTTACCAGGCTGCAGAGGCTTGATGACAGAATGATCGTCTGAATCAGGTATGTTGGTGGAAAAATCTAAAACCTGCAGGACAGTGGACTGGGAAACATTGGATTCATCATCTGTTAACAATTTGATCAATCAAGTCAAATGTAATCAGTCTTCTATCAAATAACAATCTGAAATGTAACAATATTAATCACTGAATTGATTATTAATGTTACCAATGATAGTTGAGGAGAAGTTCAGAGGATTGAAATGAAAAATTAGACTGAATTCCAGTGAAGCAGTTTGAGGTTGAAACAGAAGGACAGCGGAAGAACAAACTGACTGATATCAGTGCTGATAAACTGAGGATGTGGGAAGATATCGAGGTGTGTGTGTGTGTGTGTGTGTGTGTGTGTGAGGTAACTGTCCTGCTGTGGTTCGTCCTGTTATTTCGTCCTTCGTCATCTTTCAGTACCAGCTGCCTCTCATTCCCGTCACTCACACTTCCTCCTCTCCTTCCTCCTTCCTTCCCGTAAGTTTCCCCTTTTTAACCCCCCCCTCCCACACACACACACACACACTTTTGACACAAAACAAAACAGAAAATTTCAGTGAGAACAGTTCTGTGTGTGCTTCTTATTTTAATGTATTATTTATTTCACATGATGTCTCCTGATTGCGTCTGTCTGCTCCTGTAACCCTGAAATGATGTGCAGTTTTTCATCCACCAACAGTTTGGCCTGGGTCTTAAAGCACCACTATGCACGGTCACCACTGACCAGTGGGCGTGTGCCTTGACAGGGAACTTCCCTCCCACTCAACTCATTAGTGTAACACAGCATAGGTGTGCAAGTTACTCCTGTGTGACCCTGATGAAGACCTGTGTTGGTCGATACACGTTGGTCATTTTTTAACTTTTTGACTCATTTTGCCATGTAAAATAGAGGCATTTTAACTTTATACAAACTTTACAGTGTGCCTTGGTGAGTTTCTGAAGGAGCCTTGCATTTTTGATTTTTCACTAAGACTGTTTGACCCATGCAATGAGCCCTTCACCTGAGGAATAAGTGCAAAATACCTAAAGTATCCAAAGAGCAGCTATTGTGACCAACAGAAAGAGCCAGCAGCGCTTCCACTCTGTTTTCTTCACCACTATGCATGAATTGGTATTTTTATATGATTTGGTACTGACAGTGTCACTTTGACCTTCCCTAAGTCTAGTTCCTTTTTCGCTTTGAGCCTCCTCGGTACCTGGCTGAGTCTTTCCCTGCATTCATGTGCTGTCAGAATAATCAGAAAAGCAAGTTTCCGACAGGGAAAATTCCCACGAATGCCCCCTCAAGTCACAACAGAACTTGGACGGACAGCCATGTGAAAATGTTGGCACTCAACTTATTGGATTGTTGTCACATTTGCAGAGATATGGTGGACAAAAGTAAATGTTTGGATAATAACTTTATGAATTCTCATACTGCAGCTTAATTTTTTGCTTTTGTATCAGGTTGTTGCGTTAGCTGCTGTCCTCACAGACTGACCTCAATTAGTTGGAAAAGTTACTGATTTCTTAAAGTTATTGTTTACATTTATCAATGAAAATCTGATAAAACAATAAGCAATCAATAATATTAAAATAAAAACAAGCTGACAGAACTAAGAATATTCCCAATATCAGATGACACATCACACACACAGGGTCTAAACCAGGAAGTGTGTGTGTGTGTGTGTTATGATGTAAACCAGTGCGTGAGTCAACTCTGCTCAGCTCTGTGTTCCCGTGGCATGCTGGGATACGCCCGTCACTGTCAAAGGTTCAGAGCTCAGTACCACTTCTGCCATTGTTACTGAAAAGTCCGGCCAGTTGCTCAACATCGAACTGCACGCGGCGGAGCGGCAGCTGCCGACCATCCCCGTGAGAACACACAAACAGAACGTCCCTCGAAAGAGCGACCGCAATGTCTGTCGCAACGCCATACGCTTCCTGCTGCAGACAGAAAAATTCGACATCCTCAAACACAAACCGTCACATTCTGATTCATCACAGTTATTATGAAGAAAGTCCATCTGATTTGGTTGTTTGGTCCATAAAATGTCAGAAAATCATAAAAAATGAATCCTGTCACTTGTCAATTGAAAAATACGCATGTCTGTGCACTCCATCTGTTTTCACGTTTGGATCTACTTTTCAACTAGTGATCAATCTGCCAATAATATTCCATTAATCAATTAGTTGTTTGGTTCAGAAAATGTCAGAAAATGTTGATCAAAGTCCAAGATGACGTCCTCAAATGTCTTGTTTTGTCCACAACTCAGAAATATTCAGTTTCCTGTCAGAGAGTAAAGAAACCAGAAAATATTCACATTTAAGAAGCTGAAATCAGAGAATTTTTTAAATTAAAAAAGACTCAAAACAATTAATCGATTATAAAAATAGATGCAGATTCATTGAATAGTCAGTTAATAATCATAGTTCTAAGTGTTTTATGTTTGTTGTTTGGTTTATTAGTTTGTCCAGCTCTTCCTTCCTTCCTTTCTCAATTTACTGATTGACTGATCAAAATGTTGAAGCATTTTTTCACTAGAGGCCATGATAATGAACTGTCAGCTGTGTGTGCACTATGCATGGTAGGATATCGTTCTTATTTTAAAACTGTAGTCCTGGGGTGCCTGTTACTGTAGCTCAGTTGGCAGAGCACGCTTCCTTTGGATCGCAGCTGTCAGTCCTCTGCAACAGCCGTGGGTTCGAGTCCTGCCTGTGGACGCTTGGCGCATGTTGTTCCTCCACTCTCTCTCTATGAGTCATCATCGTCGCAATTTAAAGACACACTGTGAGGGTGAGTAATGTAACTGAGTCAAAGCAGATAAATACAGAATAAAACTGGACCTTGCGGTACACCACGGGTATTCTGAGTGATGATCTGATGACAAGGACTTTGTTAATGCCAGTTCAACAGCCAACACTTATACTAATGCTTCAAAATACACAAAATACACATCAAAGTGTTCAAACCAGAGAAATCTGTCATTTATTAAAGGTAACACTGTGTTTCCTACTCGCTGCTCATTGCTAAAATTACTTTGAAAACTCAGCATACATCATTTCATCAGCTGTGGTGGTTGTTTAACAATGAAGACAACAACTCCCATGATCCCATGCTCATTCAGATGTCATCAAACTACATCTGTTATTGTTTTAGTGTGAGAGTTGCCTTATTCAAGTTTTTATAGACGAATCTGGTGACTGCTTTGTGTTTTGCCATCTTGTGGCAAATTGTGTCTGTCATTCTTGGTGTCTGCTGGTCAGGTCTGGAAGGGAACCCCAAATTTTCAAGACTCTCACAAGATTTTTCATGGTTTCAGTCAAAATGTTCACTCTCGTGAGATCTTGTGGGTCTGGGGTTTCCTTCTTGACACCATGTCTGCTGTGGCTTGCTAATAGTGACAACATGGATAATTGGATTGACGACCTCAGACAGTAGAACCTCAGTTCAGTCAGACAACTCATGTTTAGACTGTTTATTCAGCAACAGAACATAATTTGAGTTTGGCATCTAGGCTCTCTGACTTCATCACTCCCTGCTGGTTAAGTTACACAGAGATAAGGGGAGTGATGAGCAAATTCTTGGTGGGGTTAAAAGAGCAGGCAGCAACGCTAGTGCAGCGCAGCAATGCATTGGCAGGCAGGGGGAGAAATGGGAGGTTCAGCAGATTAAATGCGTTTGCTGTGTACTATTGAGAGTAAGACATGTCACGTGTGATTGGCGGTGCAGCTTGAGTTGACTGCCTGAACTAGCTTGCAAGCGTCGCCACATTAAGTGATGAAGGTTCCTTTCAGGATGGAGACATTAACGTTCTTCAGATGTTACGCAGTAGTTAAATTCTGGTTGTGACAACAGCCACAGATGGATAAAGGAGAAGAGTAAAAACAGACCACCTCCACCATGTTTAAGTGCTGAAGTTCTGTGTAATATATATTCTTATAGATATTTCTGATCCACTGTGACTCATGTTGGTCCTCTGTCCACTCAGTGAGTCTCTGTAGAGTCTCTGCTCTCAGACAGCAGCTCTCTTCATCAAGTTAAACGTTTGTGTGTTTTACATTCTGTTTTTGTCCAAAGTTGAAGTTTGACTCGACTGTTGGAGCAGCTGAACTG
>JAJHUR010091101.1:0-11700 GCA_027495735.1 Lutjanus campechanus
GAAACACTGATCACTGACCTGCTGTGATGGAAAAAAAAAAACTCAGATCCTTTACTTCAGTAAAAACATTAATACCACAATGTAAAAATACTGATTGTTTCCTCTTTTTTCCCTTTTTCCTTTTATTGCTTTTGTTTTATTTTTTTTATTACTAAATACAGACCTGCAAACTCAAAAGTGGAGAAAAAGGTGACATGTTGGTAAACCTGTCCCCTGTAGGGGGTCTGGGAGCATCCTGCTCCAGAAGAAACATGTTGCAATTTTAATGTTAACAAAACATTCTGGTGACTGTTTCAGTTAAAACAGTTTGTTCCATCCTGTTTGTGGTTTCTGCAGACATTCCTACCTTTACTTTTACCTTTGTACTTCAGTAAAAAGTAAAGTAAAATACAGTAAAAGTAAAGTTACTTCACTGAGTATTTTCACTTTAGCAATTTATAGTTGTTCATTAAAGAGACCGGTCTTATTTTCTCTTTTGTATATTACCATTGTTCTTAAATAAAGCAAAAGTAATGTAATAGAAAAAATTTAAAAAATAATTTTACTGGTCCGGCCCACTGGGCTGTATGTGGCCCCTGAACCAAAATGAGTTTGACACCCCTGGTTTAACACTAATTTAAGAAATAGAAAGAAATACATTTTTTTATTGGGGACCCATTGAATTTCCCAGGGACCCACTCAAATCACCACCTGTGGGTCCCGGGGACTCACTACATTGAAAACCTAGCAACATCACTGAACAGCTATAGCAAAGTCAGACGGTTTGGTCAGCCACAAGCTGCCAGCAATGACTGGATAACTTTGGATGGAGGGCAGAGAGGATCATCTCATCAACTTGTTTGAGGAACAGCTGTATCAGTTTAGCACCACACTTTACTAATATACTGAGAAATTCACTTTTTCCTCTGCTCTGCTCACATTCAGCATCACTCTGTCGCTCTCTCTCTCTCTCATGCTTTTCAAACACACTCCACATGCACACACCTTTTATGTTTCAGCCGTTTCATCAGTACCAGAAATGCAACTGTAGCAAAAAACCCCACTCTCCCTGTTCTCATTCATATTTTAAGATCCTACAAATATCCAGCTACAAAAATCCTGCAGTATGCAGTTAGAACAGAAATACAGAGAGTCGCTGCTACATGTCGAGTTGAACTGGTGTAAACTGACAAGGGTTCAGAAAAGTAGTTGCACGTTTCATCATGAATCTTTGGTCTGAACTGGATCTTAGAGCGCTGGACTGTGCAGCATAATGTGCAGTATAACTAAAGTCATCGTTTCACCTTGAACACATCGTCAGCTTCCTGAGCAGAGCTGGTCACAATCAGAGTCTTCTGGCCGACATCGGGGTTGAAATCCAACGCGCCCAGCAGAACTGAGATCTTACTGCTCGCTAGAGTCATGAGGATGATCTGTGGGGAGACGAACGGAAAACCTCAGACATCAGTCTACACTACAACTTCTGACAGCTATGAACAATCCAATCCAAGTTCCAATCTTATTTATTTTAATATACACTATGATGTCATCAAGATTGTTAAATCAGTTTCAGCCATCTTAATGTCAGGGACGATTCACTGCGACTGACCTGCTGAACGTTACCGTAGAGAGCAGCTTCCTCAGGGACGGTCATGACAATGCAAGGGTACGGCATGTGATTGGCTAACAAACCGTCCATGTGAGAGGTCCATCTCTTCGCCACGGCAACAAGCTGCTGAGGACAGGAAGCCTTCTCCTCGCTGGAGGTCACCTTCTGGAAATGCTGCAAGATGGTCTCCATCTAAAAAGTTGTTTGTGTTGAATAATAAGCAATTTTGAATGTCATCATTTACAATTATGTTTTATTTGGCTGCAGACAGAAGAAGTCAGAACTAAAGGAGTGTGAATGAGGAGCAGACGGTCACCTGGTCTGGAGCCAGAGTGAAGAGCTGGTCGGCCTCGTCCAGCACCAGGTGGTAAAGACGCAGGAACAGGAAGCAGTGGCTGGACAGCACGCGGACCAAACTGAAGGGAGTGGTCACCAACAGCAGGCCTGGAATAAACAAATGTGGAATGTTTAGGAAATTATATGACAATTGTTATGATGTGACATGTGTTGGGTTCATTTGGAGAACAAGACATTATATATAATAATGTTGTTCCCTCAAACATTTCTCCTTTGTCAAAAAAAACGTGATTTGGTTCTGGTTTTGTAATCAACCATATTGCGATTTTGATGATATTGTGATTAACTGTTGCAGCCCTGACTAGCAGAGATCGTTCGCTCACAGTTTTTGGGGATCTTGACAGCCTTGGCCTCGTCTTTTTTGACGCCCAGCAGCACGATGACGGGGTGGAGAGCTTTGGCGACCTTTATCTCCTCCAGCAGGTCATACACCACCTGCGCCTTCTCCCAGCCTGGACACAGCAGCACCGCGATGGGCTGGAGACAAACACATCAACACAGACGGGACAGATTCAAAAATTAGAACAAATAGCTGACAGCAAACGATGGTGCTGCATGAGAGGAAATGTGTTACGGCTCTCGTCATGTTTTATATAAGAATCTGATGAGGAAGCCTTTCGTCCTCCTGCCTGGGGTTGATGTACTCACCCCTACACTGGAGGTGAGGGAGGCGTAGATGGAGTTGAGCAGGATGTGGGTGAGCAGCGGGATGAGGTAGCTGAGCGGCTGGTCAGCGTTGGGGGAAACGATGACGGTGTTGCATCCTCGAGCCACAGCTGGCCAGCTGTGACGGTCAGCTGGAGACAGAGCGTTGTACTGCTTCCTCCGCAGCACCTGGACACAGAGCGGTCGCTGTGTGAAACTCACGTGAAGTTTAAACATGCAGCTTGGTCGCAGTGTCAATAAACATCTCTCCCTCATAGAAAACTATGTTAAGACGACTCTGTTTCACAAGACTTAGTTCATCACCAGCTTTTGTGTCGGTGACATTCGCTGCTGATCAGGAGGAGATCACTGACGGACCTGCAGCAAACCAAGACCTCTCTTCTTCACCCTCCACTGCCAAAAGCCATCTAGGGCAACCAGATACCTTCAGACTGGCTGCTTCATCTGCAGTTTGGAGGGAAATCCACCGAGCTGTGGACCTGCTGTGGTCGGTGCTGGCAGCTTCTTACCATCAATACATGTTCCCCCAAATTAAGATGGAATCAACTTCCTCCTTTCACCATTTTTTTGAAGCGCTAATTTTGTGAAAGCAACACAACAGACTGATATTTGTTTCACTTTTTAAAATAATAATAAATCATTTCAAAGATGCAACATTTACATCTAAGAATCGACACACAAAAGGATAAAAGGACATTGAACTTTCACTTGCAGCCACGAGCACCAAATGTTGTTGAGCTTAATGGAGATTCAATGAATCACTGAATTAAAAACAGGCTGCGTCACACAAAACTAGCTTTTATAGTACATACATACAAAAACACAACAGAATGTGGACGACATATCTGACACGTCTGTTTTAATAATAGTGTAAAGTGGAGTTACAGTGTGCAGGCTTCAATCATCAAACTCGTTCTGGTAACAACAAAGGTTTAAACATCCAACATCATTACAGGGATGAACTAAAACACATCCGATTAAATTTACCGAAAACACCAAAGAACCTGAAACATTTTACATTTTACATTTTACAAAACAACATAAATGTCTCAAGTTACAAAACCTTAAGTACAAAAAAAAGGTCTGCTCAGCAGCATTTTAGCATTTTAGTCTACACAAAATAAACTCAAAATGTCAGGAAATTAAATATTCTTACACCTTAAATCTTAGGTAGTACACTTTCTGTGGTCAAATCTCTCTTTTACCAAACTAAGATGAGATTAATCGCCCTGTTAGCTCATCACAGAAAACATTTCATTCAAACTTGACAGAAACAAAACAAACTCACCAAAATGTCTCAGTTTGTTTTCCGCTGCTCAATAATCAGCAGCTCTGGGTTAGTTGAAAATAAATCCTTGATGCACCACATTAGATGTAAGAATATTCAGTTTCCTGCTGTCTTTCTGACACCAGACCTTCATCCTGGCTCCTGTTAGTCTCAGAGACTGGTGGTCAGTGCCGGTCTGGCCGTGTTCACGGAGAGGCTGTTAAGCCCAGTCCCGCTGCCCGCGGTGTAAACAAACCCTCCCCCAGTGTTCTGAGGTCGGACCAGACTTCAGTCCACTAAGGGCCGTTAGCTACACGGTTAGCTGAGTTAACAGCAGCTAGTAGCTACCAAAGAAAGATAAATATATCTACATATTATGTAGATGCTGTGTTGGTCGTCAACATTGCTGCTGTATTGAAACAAGACTGACCTGTAAACAAATAAAAGTAAACAGGGGATCTGCGATTTCCTGGGTTAAAAAAAAGCACCAACGCATCAATGTTCCTCAACCGTTTTCAATGAGTCATTTTCATATTCAAGGGTTCATGATCTATATGAAGTAAGTAACCATGTAGATCATAAACACTTGACTATAACATGAGTCACAGAGAAATTTTAACCTAATAGTGCTTTTTTGCAGAAAAACAGCAGCTCCCCCCCCTTTGTTCAGAGGCCAGTCTCGCCCGGTCTGAAATGTCAACAGCGTCAGAGCAATGAGCCAAAGCCGACAATGTGTTGGGTTTATGTGTACACGTCTGTGCAGCTGCAGCCAAAGACAGTTAACAGACCGTTAAAGTTCTTGTTTGGAGTTACCTTTGACACCTGGTCATATTTGATACATTGCTCCTTTAAATTTTTATAGTGTTGATGAATTTGGTGAAAGATTTACAAATACAGCAACTGATGTAACCCAAACCAGACTTTGTTCGCAGTGTTTTTCTTAAGTTTTGTATGCTTCGTATTTTTTCAGAATTTTCTAGACCCGGGTAAAGATTATTTTTCAATTTCAAAACTGTAACTCTGTTATTAGTGGTAATTTATAAAGTTATTTTCAATTAAAGTAAAGGTCTCTCATTAAATCAAATGTGACAGATTGTTTTATGTCTCTGAGTCTCATACAATCTTTTTTCTCTCATTTCAGATTTTCTTCATTTTCGAGTCTAAATAGCCTCAAATAAAACTCTTGTTTACCCAGCGGAGAGAGTCAGTGACGGGGGCATCGTCCAGGCTGGTGCAGGGCTCCACTGGGAGGGCAGAGTGCACCAGAATCCCGCTCCTCCTGGGATCCCTGGGAACAACCTGAGGAGGCAGGAGGCGGGACAAACAAATGAGACAATAAATATGGTCACATCACAAAGACTGGATGTTACATCAGCAGGAACTGCACTTCATTTAAAGGTTACAGGTGTTTTTTCCCCTTTTATTCTGCCTTAAATGACAAACGCATCAACTAGACTTCAGGTCAGTTTTAAGGGTTTCCAACAGCGTTTTATAATGGAGGAAGGTCACCTTTGCAAAGCAAATGTCATGTATCTAAGATAAAGAATAGTCTCCTTGTTCAGCTTGATGGATTCAGTCAACATACCACATCATCTGCAGCATCTGGATCTGGATTCAGAGGCTCCGGGTTCAACCACTCCAAAAGGCTGCACAGACACAAGAGTCAGAATTCAAACATCTTGAATATCATTATTATTGAAAGAAATAATCAATTTCATTTCACTTTACCCACTAAAATTCAATTTCAGACGCAAATTCTTGCCTTGGAGTAAGTAATGAAGTTGTTTTTATTTACATGCAGTTATACTACTTTTTCAATTATTCTGAATTACTCTCAGCTATAAACTTTTAGGCTGAGATTTACTGCAATCTGACGAGCGACTACAGTCGTCATTATAACAGAACTTTTGCCACTGCTAAAAGAAAGAAATCCTGGTATTAATAGCACACAGCGCTCATACAGAGAATCAGTGAACACCAGCAGTGTGCAGCATTAGTCGACTATTTGATTAAAAGTCACAATCCTCGCTAATCGGCAACAGAAATACTAGTCGGTTAAACTATTTATTAACATTTTAGTCATGTACAACGTCAGTTAAATGTTGCTTCTAAGCAGTTATGCTGCCGCCTGCTTCTAGCCGATGCTGCAGCTCTCGCCCAGCACGATCACTCCAACAGCCCAGGTGTGATCAGCAAAGTGGGACAGATGAAAGCTCGTAAACAACGCAGTTTGATGTAGAAAATGTAAATTAAGTTGAATGTAGGCGGAGTCAGAATGAACTGGTATAATAATCACTCGACTGGAGCGATGTGTAACCACATTCAGCACAGACAGACATTAACCTGCAGGCTGGTCACTGAAGAATGTGATTAATGGCTTCAAATGACTCCAAATACACCTATTTTTTTCGGACATTGTTTAACTATCAGTTAATAAATTGTGCTCAATTGCTTTCTGAGCGTTTCCCTACTGTTCGACTAGTCGTCTAGTCTAAATTAAAATTTGTGTTCAATCGACAGGGAAACTGATCACCAGGAACATCCCTACTGAACACTGTCTGGTGACAATAAAGCTTTTACAACACTGACTCATCACTCAGCTGATCCGTCTGTGAATCTTTCCTCTCTTGAGCTGCAGCTCACCGTGTACAGGCCCAGTCCGCTTCACTCCTCCACGTCTTCTCCGTCTCTGCTGGGCTCGACTCCACTGACCGACTCGAACTGCTGAAAAATAGCAGAATCTCAGCTGGATTACATTTACAACCGATATTCACACTGTAATGTAGTCATGTGGTTACAGATGTATTTTACTGCACCTTGTTTCTTCATCTGCCAGACGTTCAGCCTGACTGCTCTCAAGAAGACATTCAGCTCCACAGTTTCCACTGATAAAATACAAATCAAGACAAATGAGGTGACAGTTTCAGTCTTAACATGAAACAAAACAATCAGCTCAATGAACAAACATTAACATTTTACATAAGAAAACATCGATCCTCACCTCATACTGAGCAAAGCTTGCTCGTGCGGTGTTACAGACTCACTACTGCATGAAGGGGTTAATCTGGGTAACAAAAAAAAGCATGAGAAATATTTCACGTACAATTACACTTGGAATTTCTAAAGCAGTAGTGACGTCAAACAGGTGATAAGTGGCGATCAATTAAAGACCGTTCAGACTGGATTTACTTCTCTCGGGAAGGTGAGCTGGTCAGTGATTTTAATCCTATCAGGACAGTTTATGGACTCCACCCCAGTAATAATAACGGCCACATGTAGCTTCCACTTTTCAGTGTACTCTCCTCTAATTTAAATTCCATCCAGAGTGACGTCCTCGCATTTTAAAGAGCTGCTTGTTCTTTCTTTTTTCTATCTAGATAATATAGATAATGATATCCTCTGGATGTGGACGTCGGGCTGAATGATTTCAATATGTGCTTCATGCCTGCATGTTCAGATTTAATTTAATTTAATTTAAATTACAGAGAAGCACAGTGATTATTTAGTTCACCACCTCCCCCTGTAATCTAAAGCCGGTCTGAACGAGGCTTCAGTGATTTAACTGGATTGTTGAATGTGTGCTGGCAGCGTACTCTTCCTGTCCTGTGCAGATGCTGGAGGCTGCAGGTGCCTCTTCAGGTCCACTGTCTTTTAGCTCTTCGTGCTGACCGACCTGGAAGAAATAAAACAATTATGATTCATTGTTCTTCAACTACTCCATGCACGTTACAGTCTCATACGTATGGTCATCTTAGCCAATAACATGTAGTTTCAGATGGAATTTTATTAATTAATGTTACAGAAAGATAAACTGGATTACAAACATCATTCAACAGAAGCCACACCTGACAAGGTTGCCTGCAGACCTTTTCTGTTTATCGGCCTCACCAGACCCATTAATCTCTAGTTTAGACCCTTGTGGATGTAATCTATGGCCTTGTGAGTGTGTACAAACGCTACGTGCTGAAAACTGCACCAGGACTTTATTTTTTTTATTCATTTAGCTTGATAAAACACTTCATGTGCTGCATGTGTACTCACACTGGGAGCCACCTGCTGGGAGGTGCTGTAAGGATTCAGAAACTTCAGGAACCTGTGGGGTAGGAGAGGTGCTCTGTCAGTATCAACCAATCACACTGAGAGGTACTGCGTGTGATCGAGGTGGACTCTCACCTGAACAGACTGAGGTTTTTGGTCAGAGCTGCTGCCAGAGACGAGTCTGTGTCCTCTGATGAGTCACTGAACATGAGAGAAGTTAACTTGGATCAGAAAACAACACGTACTATGACATGACTCATCACCTGTTTCTCTGTTGAACTGCTGAAGTGAACCAAACGTGCGCTCACCTGTCTGCAGCCACAGTGTCTGAACCATTCTTTGACGGAGACGGTTGTTCCTCTGTGACCTTTGACCCGCTGCCTTCCTCAGACGTCTTCAGCTCCTGTTGTTGGATCTAAAGCAGCAGAGAGGTCAGAGGTGAGGACGTGTGGATATTTACTGCAGAACTGGCTGTTAACAGTGAGACGAGCTGCTGACCTGAGCTGGAGAGGAAGCTGTTGGAGAGGGAAACGTCAGCCAATCACCTGCTCCAGCTGCAGCCAGACTGTGTGACATCACTGAGGGTTAAACCAGATTAAAGTCAAGATTAAAGTGAAGGAAAATCCGAAAAATGTAACTGCAACCTTTTATAGGAGTTGTTTGGCAGTAAAAAGTAAGCCACTTTGATACTTTAAACTAAAATACAGTTAAAAAAAAACTTTTCTGGGGCTCTTAATCAGACCAAATAATAATCAGCAGAGTTTCTCTCAGCTGGTTCTCAGATGTTCTGTTTTACTTTGTGTCCATGTTGGTTCTTAAATTCCCATAAAATGGAAATTTGAACATTTGCAATATCACAACAGTGGAGGAAAACTCCATCTGCTGATGAATGTGAGCAAAAGCTGCTGAAACACTATCAAATGGACCTCAAGCTGAAATCATTTATCCATCTGTGCATTTACCAGGATGTTGTTGGGTTTGTGCTGTCGGCTTGTTGGAGGTCGCGCAGACAGTCTGGGTTAAGATGCTGGAGGATAACATGACGGGACACTGGTCCACCTCATCCTGTCCGCCGCCGTCTGACGACTCTCTGATGTAAAGCGCAAACTTCTTGGCCACCAGCTCGTCGTTCACGCATATCTGAAAAATAAATCAACAAAATCCAGGTGATTCATCTAAAATTACAAGCTCTGATAACAAATTTCACAAGGAATATCAGTGAAAACAGAGAAGCGAACATGCAATAACAGTTAAATGTAAGTAAGAAACAAGAGACGGGCTGATGCTGGTTAAGTCTTATACAAAGCTATAAAGTTTAGGCTCTTTTTCTGAATGAATGTGACTGTCTAAATCCTTCACCGAGGAGTCAAAGTTCACCTTGATGTTGCGGACAGTCAGGTAGAGCTCGATGGAGGTGGAGTCCGACTGGGATTCAAGCAACACGGCCTCAGTCCGAGTCGACACTGATGGAAGGAAACAAACCTTTTAACGCGACTCCTCAAAACTGCAAATGCATTTCAACATCAACCTCATCATATAACACATTACTGCACATCAAATGTTGGTTCAAACATGTAAAATCTATAGAAAAAAGCCAAAACAACAACACCACAGTTCATCTGTCTGCCATGTTGGTCACCTTGCAGCAATTTGTGCAGGTAGAGTGTCGCAGAGCTGTCCCACTGAGCGGACGGACTGCAGAGGGAAAGAATAAAAACGTAGATCTGTAAACTTCAGAAGAGAGATAAAGCAGGGAAAGATGCATGTATTTAACATTTGATCAGTTTTCTATCTATAGTTCAGAGGTTAGCAGCGAGCTAATCTTACATGAGCTGTGCCTTCTCCTCACAGACAGACACTCGCAGTCTTGTGGGTTTTATTCCCGCCAGGTGGAACCTCCTCACCCAGAAAGGCAGCTTGAGGAAGTTCTGCACAGCGACTCGGATTCTTGTCAGACACGGACAAGAACACAAACGTTTTAAAAATCAACCAGCACAGATGAACGGAGCCCAGCAGATCTTGTTTTTAATGCTTTCAGGAGTAAAATCACAACATCTTCATTTCATGCCCTGACAAAACTTTACTGCATGAGCAGCAAAACATGTAATCAAATGTTTTCTAATCAAAGTAGTTTTGTATTGACTGGTACTGTTCTGGTCTTACTGGTCTGAGGGGACGACGAGTCGTTCTCCGTGGTCGACCAGGAGGCAGCGAGCCTGACAGGACACCGAGTCCATAAAGATAGACTCCACGACAGCCCGGCACCAAGACTTCATCACGGACCAGTACACCACACACACCTGAGAGGAAATACAGTAACACACACATCCAAACCACCTCCAGTCCATTAAAGGGTAGCAACAGCAAACAGCAAACTGAGCACAGACGCATCGAAGAGATGAAGAGGGAGAGACGGCGTCTGGACAGTTCAGGTCATCATGACTTGCAGCACAGTAACAGATGTCAGTCAGTCAGTCAGTCAACACTCTGTATAAACCACAGAACTGCACAGTAACATCATGATTCACACAGTCCCTCCCTCTGTCTGCTGCCTTTCTCTCATCCCCTGCAAGTATTTCAGGTTAATTAGCACGGGGTATTTGAGTATTTAAAAGCACACAAACAGGATTTGGAGAAGAATTTTTTTCTAATCATGCACCAAAGATCTGTGCAGTGATAAGATTAACGATGATAAAAAGTTTGTATATCACATTGACACATCTGTCCATATTCGCACCCTCCAGATCTAAAGCGATTTGGCTTTATTTCTTCTTTTCTTTTCTTAAACCCGGTTTCAGGTGATGCTGCACCTCCATCAGCACCCACTTCTCATGTCCGTGCCTTTTTTATTCCATTTAATCTCTCTCCAAACCGGCGCTGCAGCTGCAGAAAAAATCTGTGGTCCCCGTTTGAGGTCAGAGTAGAAGTGTCAAGGCAATTTGATGCACCTAAAGATGCTTTTCATGCCTGTTCTGCCATTTAAAACGACAAGTGTACTTCAAAATACCAGCGAAAGACGCTTTAAGCATGTTTAGACCTTAAAACAAATAAATAAAAAAATAAAATAATAAATGTTGGTTTCAAATATTTTCACATCTAAACAGTGGACAGACACACCAACATGTTTTTGGTGTTTCATTTTGTTTGTCGAGTCTGAATGAAGACGACAATGACAATGTTAAAGTTTCAGTTTTGCAAATGGAGTCTGGTTAGTTTGGTGAGAGCATTAAAACAGTTATTTCTGGTTAAACGTACATCACTCACCTTTTTGCACACCTCTTCAGAGTTAAACCTTTTTTTAAAGGAGTAAAGTTAAGTCTGCAGGCGTTGCGTTACCTGTCCCTCCTCCAACGACGTGGGCTTCAGCTTGCGCAGGTCCTGAGTGACGTCGTGGTAGAAGAGGTTCATCTGAGCCATGAGGTTGTTGTACTGTTCTGTGGTCTCTGCGTCAGCGCCGGGACCCCGAACAACCCGACCCCAGAGGCAGGACGGGTTCTCGACCTGAAGAGGTCAGAAGAAATGTTTCAAAGAATAGAATAGAATAGAATAGAAATACTTTATTAATCCCCAAGGGGAAATTCATTTGTCTGTAGTAGTCTCATCTATTAGTATAAGAATTATAGAGTCTGATGGCAGTTGGTATGAAAGATCTTCTGTATCTCTCTGTCCTACAACGAAGAGAGAGGAGCCTTCCACCACCATTATTTCTTTGGTCCATCAAGGTATTATGCAGTGGATGATCCATGTTGTTTAGGATGGCCTCCACCGTCCTCATTGTGTCTCT
>JAJHUR010091102.1:0-17995 GCA_027495735.1 Lutjanus campechanus
TCTCTCTCTCTCTCTCTCTCTCTCTCTCTCTGTGTGTGTGTGTGTGTGTGTGTGTGTGTGTGTGTGTGTGTGTGTGTGTTACCATGGCACTATCAAACCAACCCATTTCCCCTCTCTTTTCATTGCCACAGACACAAACACACTGGGGTTTTGCACACACACACACACACACACACACACACACACACACACACACACACACTGCAATCACCTTTTAATTCCCTTTGATGTATTACTCTGGCAGGAACCAATTTTAGTGCCCAGAATTGGACCTTAAATCACCAAATCACCTCCTTTCACCCATCCAGCCATCTATCAACCTGCTTCAGCTGAAAAAAAAAACCCCTGCATCAATATATCAGCAATGTAAATAAATTAGTATACGCTGCGATGGCTTGGATAAATATTGTATCGACAGGGATTGAAGGATTTGTTTTAGCATTGATGGATGACAGCTGTGTTGCTGCCAAAACATGAGGCTTTTTTCACTGCCAGCTGGCTTTGAAGCGTGTGTGTGTGTGTGTGTGTGTGTGTGTGTGTGTGTGTGTTTGTGAGAGAGTGTGTGTTTGATAATGCATGCATGCCTATGTGCATCTTTTAAGAAGCTTATTTCTCCTTACCATATGTGTGTGACTGGGTTTAGATTTAGTTTAGAATTTAGTACAACAGGGCTTCCACATGCCTTTGAAAATCAGGAAACCCTGGATTTTTTTTAAATGCAGCTCTCCAGACCTCAGTCATTTATGTAAGTCAGACTGGACTAAAACATTTTGAATATGTAGATTATTAATGTGCAATCCTGTTGATCTCGTATGAGATTTTCAAACTGCCAAAATTCAGATTTTGTGTTGTGTGCCGACAGCAACTGGCAGCTGAAATTCTTGTTGCAAGTATCTTGGCCAAGTGTTTATAAGCATGAAATTTAACTTTGAAAATCAATGAAAAACATTGAAAATGTTGATGCAAGACCAGACTTATTCTGATTAACGAGTTTTTTTCACACTGTAAAAACATGTAAAAATGTAAACCTTTCCTGAAATTTAAGGAAAACTACAGATGTTTTCTTCATTTCTTATCATTACACAACACTGGCATGTACAATGAAGTGAGAGTTGTAGTTCCTTCTTCCTACCCACAACAACATAGATAATTAAATTCAGAGTAGAAAAAGGTAGAAACAAAGGAAATAAAACAATGTATACAGTTATTTATATACATAGATGTACACCCAGGAAATAATTCTATCATTTTTTGAATTTGTGTCAGGTTGAATGTAAACTGCAGCAACAAGATGGTGAAATATCTTAGAGCTGTGAAATATTGTTCATCAACTATGACTGTGTTTGAGCACAAAGCATCATCGATGTAAACACAGTCCTTCTCCCCTCGTCCTGCTGTAGTCCTGCATGTTGCATCCTGACAGCTCAGAGTCTGACCCAAGTACAATAGCCTTATCCAGGATGTTGAGGGGCAGGTCTTTGTAAGATGTAGCACTAAATAGTCTCTGATTTCCCATTGCTCGTCCAGCCTGAGTCCCATTTCGTCCATTTTATTTTCCTGACAGGACATTAGCTAGGAGCAGCTTTCTGACATCATAGTTGAAAGATGCTGACTGCATTATCAACGCTTCCTTTTCCAATGCCTACAAGTTTATTTCTGTCATAGGTGAGACATGTTTCAGCAATAATGCTGACAGAAAAGAGAAGAGTAAAACTTTCGTAGCTTTGCCATCAGTTCTATTAGTCATGATGATAATTGCCGACACATCAGAATGCAGCGACATTGCTATAAATAGGTCCAGCGGGGTAGACTCACAAGTCAGTGTCTAAACATTTCGCTCAGTAGAGACTGAGGACAACCTCCCAGCTTTTTGTTGTTAATAATGGATGGAAATAATTAGAAAGTTAAAAAAAAAAAAAAAAAAAAAAAAAAAAACTGCATTGCAGAACCAATCCAAAGTCTTTAGAGTGACCCCTCATAACAGGGCGGTGACATGCAGAAGTCTTGTGCTTACTACTGAGGATTGTACGATTCTCTGATCGTTTGATATTACAAGAACACGAATGGACCAACATGAGCAGTCAGTCAATCAGACAGGTTGTAAATGAACCCAGGTTGTAATAAACTATAGTTGTTGTTTTTTTTTGCCAAGTAGGTTTTCACAGGAAAAATGTGTTAGATGTGGGCCGAATCCAAATTTCCAGACTTCCTTGCACTTGCATACTTATAGACCGCAATCAACTCTTTTTCTTATAAATTACGTTTATATAGAGACTGGCAGTCATATTTTGAGGCAAAATGTACGTGTTGACTGATTTGTTCCCCAGCAACATTTAAGCGAACACAATGCAGGATTTTGACACTGGAGACAGGGATTTTCATCCTCACTCCTGTGAGTGGTTACATTTCTCATAATTCTTACAAAACATATTTGCTGTTTCAGATTAGTAATATGTCAACATAACTTTTCAGAGACAGGGTTGCCACAAGAGAGGTCAAGGGCATGTTCTGCAGACTTCCACAGAATCTGCTCGAGGTACAGATTTCACCAGACTGCACTGAGGTGATTGTTATGATAACAGCATCAAGTTTGTCAAATATATATATTTTGTGTCTGTGTATTAGGTATTTTTTATATAGTGAAGCTTGATACGACAAATCCCCCACATGAATTCCCTGCAGAACCAATCAGAAAACTACTCTTAGATGGATTAAAGGATCAAAATCTCAAGATTGGTCGTATCCATGACAACTATGTGGGTCTGAACTCCCATCAGGCTCAGCACCCTTGCAGTCTTGAGTTGATGACAGTGTATACTTTAGACACATGAGAGCAGGTATTACTGAATTCTGTGAGTGTCCAATCTGCAAGTCAAGAGGGCAGACAAGTCTCTGTCTCTCTCTGTTTTCCACCATATTTTCTTTCCCAGCATGCTGCTGTTACCAAAAATTTGATGACATCATTTGTCATCCCATTGCAGTTTTCTGAACATAATTGGATTGATGAAAGCTCTTGAATGCCCCATGTACCACATACACCTATCAGTCTGTATGTCATTGGTGATATCCTGGGACAGGATTTCTTGAAATGAGAACAGGCCTCCCCTCCCCCCACATCTGTAAGACACACACACACACACACACACACACACACACACACTCATCAGATGACTTCAATCCAACATTCTCCATTAAAAGGTAGCTGCTGGGAATGACATCCATTTGGTACTGTACACACACACACACACACACACACACACACACACACACACACACACATAGACCCACATATATTCCTATGTTACAAACAGTGGACTGTCATGCTAAACTACCAAGTATGGCCCTAAGGTTCTGCTTATTTTAATAATACAAAACTAGAATAGAACAATTGCTTTTAAGGTCTTCTACTATAATATTACTGCAAATTTGTTTTTTGAACATTTTTAAAGACATTGCCAAGAGGTGACTTGCACGCTTCATCTCTTCAAGATTGATGATTTTACTTCAGTGCTGTTCATTTTTAAACAATTACCTAGGATACAAATATTATCAAAACAATCACAACCTCTTTAAATTAGTGTAAATAATGATTTGTAAATAATGTAAAAAACTTTTTTTCCCTTTCCCACAACACAGTACCAATAGACATGACAAAACAGTATGAAATAAACAAACTGTCAGCTCACAGAAAAGATGCACATGTGCACATCAGTCCGTACAGTGATTGAAATGTCCACAAGTGGATTGAGGGTCAGAGAAAGAGCCCATACTGCCAAGACTCTCTCAGGATAACCCTTTTTGCTACAATCAAACATGATGGCTTCTTGTAATGCAGAGGGGAGAGTAAAAAAAAGTCAGACAAACCCAACATCACAAAAAGACTGTCAGAGGTTGGCTGTCTGCTATATGTCACTGTACAACTTATACCAGAAAGTTGTGAGTTTTGGGCAAGACAAGAAAAGATGGCCTAGAGTCCAGTCACCTGACTTACACTTACCACAGGTAGCAGAGACAGAGGGAAAGATTCTATTAAGTTTGGTCTGTGAAAAGTGCAGCCAACGGATGACTTTAAACTGAATAAGCTGAAATTTAGCATTGACAGAACATGCCTTAATCCAACCCTGTCACCCGTAACTCGTCTGAAATCTCTACACCAGGAGTACAAATGATGTTTTACCTGCAATACAGGAGTAACTTGGCAGCATGGACTAATACAGAGGACAGAAGACACACACACACACACACACACACACACACACACACACACACACACACACACATTCAAAGGGTATTTCAGTTCCTAATTACAGTTTGCTTGTTTCTGTTTGGAAGTGTCCTGCTTCAGTCTGTGATTAGTGTTGACCGCCACCACTGCTGGCTGGTGAACTGTTAGTTTTTTGCTGTGGACGTTTATTAGCAAAAAGTCCTTCAGCACAAACAACAAATTCAACAATCTGTGAATCAAGAGTATTTAGAGACAGATTCTACAGAGTAAAACCAATTCAGGTGTAAAATCATGATTTTGGAAAATCACTCAAATTTGTTTTGAATATTTTCTTTAACTTTTCCATCACATTTGAAAACTGGACAATCAACAGGACACGTCCATATTTGGCTACAATGCTCATATATATCTTCACATTCAGATTTTTATACAACTTGGAAAGCTGATTAGAGTAACATGATAGTGGTTGATGTCCTGCTTCTTTATTCTTCACAATTTAAGCTAAATGATGCACAAATTTTTGTCATTTTTAGATCATGTCTTCTGTACTTCAGATATGGAAGAAGGGCCAGATGAGAAAATAGGGAGTTTAAAGTCAGACTTCTGGGTTTAAAGTCCAACCCAGCAGCAGAGGCCTCTGAGAACTGGGATTCACTCTCTTCTTGATCTTTGAACTGAACCAGGATCACCAACCACCAATGGCTACAGGATGTTTTGTGTTTTCTAAAACTGGAAAAGTTCAGGAATGTGTAAATGGCAGCTCTGATAAATCTTTATACCAACTCACTAAATATTTTATCTCCAGACCGAAAACTGTTGCACACCAGGGACAAACTGCAACTCTGTCGCAAAATGTTTGCTGGCATAAATTTCTCAAAGGAAGATGATACACTGAATCCCAGACCAAACTGTACATTTCCTTTTCTTTTCCTGCATCTGGTCAGCAACAGAGTCTCTGAATTTTAGCAGTGGTGATGATATTTTGCCTGTCAAGCTTCTCAAAAAAGAAACAAAAAGTATCGAATACGGTGCAGCCACAAGAGGATGATATGATTTACAGACGGGCAGTATGACACAAAATCTTTGTTGTTTTTGACGAGACTATTTCCTTTTCCTGTCCTACATCTTTAGGATGACGTGCTGCTATTGCTTGATGGTAATCTTGTAATCCTGATGTTTTCAATGGTCAAAGACATATTGGACTGTGAAAAATCAGAAGAACTTTTTTATAAGACATCAGTAAGGCTTAATAATCATGCATGATTATGAACATGTCTTATTAAGTATTATAAGTGGCGGATAATGCACAGCACATTTTAACTATCCAAACTTTAGCCAGTTATTAAGACACATAGAGGACTGCTCTAATTGCTAATAAGCTTGTCCAGTGCCATCACACTACTTTAAGTACTCCAAGTCAAGCCATAGTGCAGTATTGATGTTTAAGAGCAAGAAAGCATGTGTAAGGAGGGATGGGTCAAACCAGCAGTCATCGATAACTTATTTAAAGTTTTAAGCTACATTACGAAAATGTAACATACTTATTTTAACCTAAACCATGATCTTTTCCTAAACCTAACCTGACTGTGACTGTTTTCACAACTATGTTTAATGTTGATCTTAATTATTTTTCTGTCTTGTTTTAATAAGAAGTTTGTGTGGGGCAAAATGATGATATTGAGGACATGGCATAACAATGTTTATGATGATTTATGTGAAAATATGTCAAGAAACAGAGGGGAAAAAGTCAAATACCAATATTGTCTGTTAACACCCAATAAAAACAAAGCTGAGCTCACTGGAGGCACCCGGATGTGATTTGGAGGGTGCAGTCTAACAGGGTGATGCTTCACTCTCAGGTTAAATCCAGTGGAGTTTCTCTCAGCTGGAGTTTGCATGCGAGCGATGCAAACTGCCAAAACTGAGATCGAGCTGCTTTGAAGCTAGAAAGCAAATTAAGCCCTTCTGCTCGCTCAAATCTAGAGACCCAGTTCCTCTGGAGGCTTAAAACATCGATCACACTCAGCGCTCCATCCTCCCCGCTCTCTAAACTCGTTCTGCTCTCATGAATCTGTCCCTGCACGCTGTCAAATATCAACTCGCACTTTTTTTTTTGGGGGGGGGGGGGTTGAATTTGTTTTGTGCTCCCCCTAATGAACTTCAGTAGACTTTACTGCTGGAAACTGAGCGTACATACAGTATGTGAGTGTGTGCATGACTGCGCCTTCTTTTGCTCCATCATACCAGGAATCAAAGGAATTGGTGGTAATTGAGGGTCTAATGAGCGTAACTGAAGGGCCATTGATGAGTCCTGACTCATGACTCATACTGTGTGTTTGATTGTGTGTGTGTGTGTATGGGGGGGGGGCACATGTGTGTGCAGTGGGCGATCCTCTTTGATTAAAAGAAAGCAGCCAAGCTTTAAAAAGCCTTTACTCTATCATGTAGCAGAGCCTTTGGTTTAAGAAATCCATCCACGCTTATTCTTCAAACTCATTAACAAGAGGTAGCAGTGAAAAGTAACTAAGTACTTTTACTCAGTACTCAGTCATTTTAGCACCAAAGAGCACCAAATGTAAAGTGATGCAAATCACTATTTGCTCCTGTTTGAGTGAGATTTGCAAAAACCTTTAGGAAACTACTTTGCTTTTTTTATGGAACTACTTTTACTTTTATTTGGCGGCTGTTATATGAATGTAGTACTAAGTGAAGATCAGTAGCCAACAATGCCTATTTGCACCCAGGCAGCCTATGTGGCTATTACACTGGCATGTGTATAGCCTAGCATGGCATAGACAGGCAAGCAAGTGTCCATAGCAAACAATGCTATTTGCACCCAGGAATCAGTTGCCAATAATATTATTTGTACCCAGGTAGTCTCTGTGGCTATAACACTGGCATGTACTAGCATGGCAGAAACAAGCACCCAAGTGTCCACTGTCAACAAAGATATTTGCAAATAGCCAGTTGGGTCCTTACATGGCAGCGACTAAGTCTAAAAATTAAAAGTCACCACTGACCTCTATTTTCAAGAAGGACTCAAACCGCAGTCTCTCAGGCCTGTGTGTAATACATTCATCCACCATAATCTCCTCTACATAGTCTCTCTTAATAGCTGATTAGCTGCCATGTGACTATTCTCACCCAGGTGCAAATAGACACTGTGTTTTGTTTTTTTTTGCCTTTTTCTATGTTGAGCTTGCCTTGCCTGTTAAGTCATGTCCGCAAATTTGTGGACTTGACTTAAGTGCAGCTAATGCTTTTCCGGTGTATGTACCATTATGACAAGGGGTGGGGGAAATCTAAATTCTAAATGCCAGTTAACATGATGTTGATGGAGTGAAAAAGGCAGAATTCAGCTGCAAGTGCAGCACAGCACTCAGGCAGTTCACAGGGCACACACACTAGAGTTATCAGCTGTTAACAAGGAGATTTAGTTCATCTTCTCAAAAGGCAGCGGGTGCGATCACATTTTGATTTAGTGTCTAAATAATTGTGTGTGCAAGGCAAAAAACTTGTCCCAGCTCTGCATGTTGGACAGCGAGGTCTTTCCTCAGAGCTCATGGTGCAGCAGAGACGCTGCTCTCTTCTGCTGGAGACACAATGTTAATAAAACCACACACAGAGAAACACTCTGCCTCCCTCTCATTTTATTATTGTCATACAGGCAGGAGAGTGCGAGACGCTTTCAAATCAATTAATTCATTTATTAATGCAGTTAACTTTTTTTAAAATAAAAAGGCTGCAGATCATTTACTTGCCAGTTATGTTTCATATTGTATTTCAGGGAAGCTTTTTCTAACCCCCCCCCCCCCCCCCCCACACCACACACACACACACACACACACACACAAACACACACACATCATGTTTATTTCTAAATGATGCTACTTCTAAAGTTTTGGTGAGGATGGCTGAATATGAGCTGCTGCAGATAAATCCAGTGGGCACCTGGCTTGAAGATTAAGATTTTTGTTGTATTGAGAATCATTTTATCATCGATTCGTAGCCCTCTGAAGTGTAATTGAATCATGAAGTATCCAGAGATCCCCCCCCCCCCTAATTATGACTATATAAGTGTATGATCTCATACTGATCAAACAGTTGTGGTTTTCATCTTCCAACCAAAATGTACAGATTTTTAGAAGAATTTAGTGTATTTCTGCAAGCAAATGACTGAAATAGTTCCACAAACACACACACAAAGACTGACAGAAGTAAAGAGTGCTTGAAACTCACTGTCTGCTTTTCAGGACAGAAGGTAACTTACGTTCCTGACTGACAGAATGATTCCACTTTATTTAACAGACTGCTCCATGTAGGTTTTAGATATACAGGGTGCTGAACATCACATAATGATTTTTACCTCTCCAAAATGGATGTATTGCATTCTGGAAATGTACCAACTGCTTGCGTTTGCTTTCCCTCTCTTTCCCCCTGTGTGTTGTCTATTGATTAATTAATAGTGAGTGATCCTTCATCTTTAAGGGCTGTAATTACACTCGGGAGCAACGCAAGGACAGGGGGGTCGCTGTCATACACATGCACTTCTTCAAACATACCTCAGGGAGTGGATGTGTGTGTGTGTGTGTGTGTGTGTGTGTGTGTGTGTGTGTGTTTTCCTGCACGGCCTATCGACAGAGCCCATTTAGTCCTGCAGATGACCCAACCATAGTCACCATATGTCGTAATAGGGGAGTGAATGGGATCCTGGATCATCCCCCTGAGCTCACACAAGCTCTTCTGCATGCAGAGCAAATTAACTTCATCCCTACATTGCTAATCCACCATGGAATTAGGATTTTAGCCCTCTCATCTCCACTGAACAGGATTCAGTGGAGATGCCAAAGGGGGAATCCCTGTGGCTCTGCTATTGGCTAACACCAGGTTACACTGCGTGCATGTTGAGTTGTTGCACTTGCTGCCCACTGGAGGCGCCTGAAGATGCTGATGTCAGCTGATCTGTTGGTTAATTAACATTTTGTGCAAGAGATCTAAACAAGTCCTGCATGTTTGTATTAGCAATTGTTTAGCATATTGATTTAAATCTCCATTCATATCACTTATACCATCATTTTACAACATGCACAAGTACTGGAGGAATTCTGTTTATATTACTTTATATTTACTATTCTATTTTTATTTATTACAGAAAAATTAATACACAGGCAGAAACAGTACAGGAAGAATCAACACAATGACCACAGTAAGTGAAATAAAAATGATAAAGACACATGAATTACTTTAATTCCAATTCATAACAGCCCATGCACTGCCCGCTTGTGGCATAAAAGCTGCTCTTTTTACAGGTCCAGACTCTGAACTTGACAAAGCATCACATAGGCCTGTTTCTAAGTCCCTGGCACTAATTTCAGTCTCCAAAGGATGATACCAGGACCCCGTTTCCCAGAGCCTCCTTAGTGCTACGTGCATCGTAAGCTGTACCTTCAGGTCTCTCTTAAGCTTACAGGCTGTTTCCCAGAGTCTCCTCAGCTCAGGGAGACCTTCTGACAGGTTTACCTTTAGAAGGACAGTCTGAACCACTCGTAAGCCGTCCCTTAGTGATGCTCCGCCCATCCTGTCAGTTTTAGCTTTATTAGACCAACATTATGCTTTTCAAATGGACAGTTGCAGTATAGTCCACATCTAGGCTTCTTGTGCAAATTATATCATTAGTTTAAAATTAACTTTATGAAAACTGATTATGAAATCAACATTGTGGAAAATTGTGGATTTTTATTTTGTATGTAATGCAGCTAACTGAGAATCTGGCTTTTCTGACTGTCTGGTAAGTCTGCAGCAGTCTGAACCCCAGACTGACCCTGAGAGCTGAACACTGCCAGCAGAGGAGCACAGTGCTGACGAGAACACATACACACATGTATACACACACACAAACACACACACACACACACACACACACACACACACACACACACAGCAATAAAACGTGGATATGCTGCTACAGTTGTATATTGTGTGATGACAGCAAATTTGTATCAGACATTTTGTTTGTATGAGAACAAAATCATTCCCTCATTTAGCTCTATCATTTATCCTGACCTTTCTGAAGTCTCAGACTGTGGCTTATGTCCTGATTCATACTCAGTTTTATATTTTGTATTCTATAGGCTACGTGTTTATTGGAACTATCAAGTCTCGTCTGGACTCTTAAATAGATTAAGCAGATGGTCTTTAGTTGTCATAGCTATGATCAATCAATGTGTGCACCGCGGTGAAAGACAGCTTACAGCTTACATATGTACCTCTTCTTTGAGGGCACCTGCTGAGGGACAGTCTGGGAAACACTTGTAGGAAAAGAAGTTCCCTTGCTGAGGTTTACCTTAGAAACCTGTGTAAAACAATAAGGTACATCGAAACTGGGAAAAGCAGCCCTGGTGGTGACTCCTCAACCTTTTAGGCTCCCTCAGGACAAAACATTACATACAAGATATCCAATAATCTAATGAACAGATTAGTGTATGATATATTTACACTCCACTGCAGTGGATGAACCCTTTTAATTTTACTGACCACATGATCTTTATAACATTTTAAGCTCCACTATTTCAAGTCTCTAGAGTTGTCAAACTGTCACTATGTTTTTCATTGTAATCAACTGGAATATTCTTGGATCCAGTAATGTTGTTTTCTGTTAACCTTTATGATTGAAATGTTATCTATAGGCCACATTGATGAAATTCAACTCTATTGCAAAGAAATGCATGTTGGGTAATTAGCTGATTAGTATAATCAGCTAATTATGTGGTAAAATAAAGAAAAAATCACCACAGACCTGCCAGGGTAAATGTATTTTAATGTTTATGAAATGTATAGTGCATATATTATATAAGAAAACATGTCAAGTTCAACTGTCATGCATTCATTAGCATGTTAATGATTAATAATGCCATATTAATGAAGAAATATGGGGAAAACGCTCTATTCATTTAATATTATGCCACTGTGCTCGCAGGGACATAATAGTGAAAAACCTTTAATAGTGAGAAACAAGCAAAAAACTGTCTTTGCATCAATCCTACCTGAACTATTCATGTTGGCTGACAAGCAAATGGTTCGAAACACAATGAGTTTACAGCCAATTAAGTCAACTAACATACAGTTTTGTAACAGTCACATTCCTGTATCCTATAGGGTTGGGAGGGGCTTTGCATCATTGCTGATAAAACACCCCCCTCCAATATTTTATGAAAAATTTGGAGCTTTGGGGTTGCTGGACATCACATGACTTCAACTCTTAGATTACCTTTTTCATTAAAAAAAAGCAAAATCGTAGCCATTTCCAATTTTTTATTCAAATTGCCACATGTGCAACTCTCAGGAAACCACGCTCCATCTCATCTGCTAAATCTGTAGATGACATTTTAATCATAAAAGCTCACAGGAAGCAGTATTGCTGAGTTTCATATATACCATGCAGCATTTTCCAGTTGGCTGTTGTGCTCAGTACTTTTATATAATGGTGAGAAAATGAACACATTGTGTCCTCTAGCTGAACAGGCCAGCAGCAGCAATTACAGATAATGGTAAATGCATAAGTGTTACCCATAGAGCAAGCAGAGAGGAGTCATAAAGTCAGCAAACTGAGCCAGATACACTTTTTATACCACATGGTTGTATGGTAAGATTCTTTGGAAAATGCTCCGATCTCAAAGAATCTGAGGATTCTGCTGGAGAACAAACCTGGGAACCAGACAAATCTGTGACCTCATGCTTCCTTTGCTCTGGCAGATACGTCTGCCACCATTTCTCTTCAAAAAGAATCCCAATGTCCTGGATCTCTTCTGACCAATCACAACAGTTTATTTAATATGGGACAGGTTTAATATAATGGCTGACAGAGGAGTCACGAGGGCAACACAACTGTCAAACAAGGCAGTGCAAGATTCTGTGACTGCATTGCCTAAATCTCACCTCAAATGTTTTCAGAAACACACTTTAGTGACTGTTTAGCTGTAACTTGAGAAAGTTTGCGGTGAGGCTGCCACTTTTTTCTGCACCATGTTACATGTTCCATTGCTCTAATTGGTCGTTGGTCTATTAAACTGGCAGAGGCATTTCGGTCTACAACCGTTGATAATGACCCTTGGAAATCGAAAATTTAGTGAGAGATCAGATGAGGGCAGGCTAGTGAAATATTGTGCCTTAGCAACATGACATTTTTTTTCTCAGTGAAGTCAAAAATTGAGCCATTCTCTCTTTAAAAAGTTACATCTCACTCTGAAGCTAGACTTTTCCCTTTTTAATCTTTATTTTTAGTATGCATGCGGCCCCAGCCTGCTTGAAATGAGAGCAGAGAAACCAATATGACCAGTTCATGCTGCGGTGTGCTCTTTGCACACTCCACTCCAGTACATTTGATTTCATTGCATCAGCAGATGGAGTGGATTGGTTTTGCTCAGGGCTCATGGTTTCTTATGATCAAAGTCGATCTAAAGCTCTTTGCTGGTGTCTGTCTTCGATTGATCCTGGCTGCCACAATGGGATCAGTTAAATCGAAACATCATAAAAAACACCACACATGGCACTGCTGCTCGTGGAGCGGATACACCGCTGAGCCATTTTCATTTGATAAGGATTGGGCTGGGTGTTGATGAGAGTCAGATGTGTTTCAAGTCAATTCAGAGCACCTTAGCGAGTGGTCGTAGCAGAGGTGAGAGCAAAGTGAAAGGATTTTGCTTTTGATTTTTCTGAGTAACTTAGAAACTAGAACATGCAATCACACCCTGAGAAATATTCAATGATATTCTGTTTGGATTAACAGGGAATTCAGTCAGACAAAAGTTATTTTTTAGAGTTTCTGACGAACATTATAGAGTTCGTGTTAAATCTTGCTTTTTGACAAAGTAATTGATCTGGGAGATGGCTCTTGAGATTGCACAGCTAATGCTGAATGTTACTCACAGTATCTGATGCAAACACAAGACATATGGATAAATAATATTCTGGTGAAGAGTACAAAATGTGTTTGCCTGCTCTGATGCTGTTTCTGTCAGGGAAACGTCAGAACACTTTCTCATGTTGCTGTGAAGCTGCCTGTCAGTCCAGCTGGTGCTGTGGAGGTAGCCATGTGTTGATGGTGATCTGGTCTGATGTTGCATTTTGTACTCTCCATCTCTGCGTCTTGATTTTTTATCAGTTTTTCATGTTAGCTTTAAAGAAGAGTGTTGAGGGAATTTGCCAATTTCAATCGTAAAGTTTACAAGTAATTCGTAGTACTTCTCAGTCTGTGAAACGGTTCTAAAAACCTTCTGTGGTTTTGGAGGAGCTTTGTTAAATTTGAGTAAATGTCACAGTGATTATTGATTATGTGATTATTTTAGCTGAAACTTGCTGATGAAAAAGGCCATGTCACACCAACATTTAAAACAACATTGTTTGCCCCTCGGTCCTCAAAATGCAGCAACAAACATCTACGTTTAACACTATTTACGAAAGGAGGAAAATATCTCCAAGGCCTTTTGGGACAACATCTTTACAGACACCGATTTTATTGATTTATTTTTGTTTTGTTTTGTTTTTCTTTTTCTTTTTCTTTACAATCACATGCAGGTCCAGTTGGTAGGCATTATTTATTATAATATTTTATTTTTCTATTTTACTGTAGGAAGTACATGTCTGTATTTTTAAAGATATTTCAATAAAGTTTACTTTAAAAAAAAAAAAGCCCCCTCGACCAACTGGAGCCTGTCATGACAGTCCTGACACTTGAGGGAATGAGAGCCGGAGAGTGTGACACACACAAAGCTGTTAGCGGTGTTATACCATCCACTGTTTTGTGCTGCACAGGAGGCTCAGTTTGTCAACTATGGTAGAGGATCAGGGCCACAAAAATTTCAGTTCTGCCTTTATTCTCAGAATTCAGTTTGATGTCAGAACTCTGAGTTTAAAGTCAGGACTCAAATACATTTTTCACATACATACTACATTTTAAAATCAGGTTTTTGAGAGTAAAGTCAGAATTCTTAGTGAATAGCCAGAATTCTAAGTTTCAAGTCAGAAGTTTGAGAATGAAATCTTTGAGAGAATCAAGTCAGAATTTTGAGAGTAAAGTCAGATTTCTGAGTTTAAAGTCGGAATCCTGAGAATTAAGTCAGAATTCTGGGTTTAAAGTCAGCATTCTGAGTGTTTGGTTAAATAGCTAGTTGATTCACTTACGAACTGACAGATAGCAACCAATTTAGCATCTGGGAACTATTGTCACTGACAACTACTAGCTGATTGTTAGCCATTAGCTCACCAGCTACAGTAATTTTGACTGGCCTGCATTAGTCAGGCTGAGTCATTAGTCTGCATTATCACTGAGGGTGTGAAGTTCTAAAGATGTGGCCGTTTACTAGGCAAAGAGGGTCTCATGAAACATGGGTGCATTGTGGGAAAATAGGGTCCAGCTGTTTTGGAGTTGAATGATACTCGGGACTAAAGATCAGGACATCTCTGCCTCTGCTGCTGTGATTTAGATCTTTCTTCTTTAAGCCTGTCTCTGAGTCTTGCAGCTCTATGGAGGTGCGATAATAAATTGCTGGGAAACTACTCTCTCAAATTCTTATGGAACCCTGTCTAGGTGTGGCCTTTTGTCCACATATTAGAGGGTGGGTGGACACAGGGGTAACAGACTGACCACCACTCAGTGTAGCAGGGACAGAGACACAGAGGTGGTGGTCAGAGCTAACCAGCCATGAGAGAGTTACTGTCAGACCCCCTGTTTCTGTGCTGGACAGACAGGGAGGCTGCTGCAGCTTTGACAGTCACGAGGCACATTTGAGAGAGTTACTGTGTGGGTACCTGTGTTAGCTGAGCTAGCATCTCTATTACAAGAGACTGTCCATTCTGTGTGTGCGTGTCTGTGGGAGAGTCATTACATAGCCACTGCACTGCTATTTATTAAGTTACAGTTTATCAGTCCTAAATATCTTGTTCAGCTCTGAATAGTTATCAGTGGACCCATGTGTTGTGTTTACTGCCCCTGTAGAGGATTAAATCTTCTTCTTGGAAGATGTTTCTCCACTGGTGCCTATTAGGTTTGCTAACGCAACTTGTAGGACTACGTGAGAGGCACAATTTGGGACTACAGTTATTTAGTGCCCTGCTTTTAAAGGGATAGTTCACCCACAAATGAAAATTCAGTCATTATCTACTCCCCCTCATGCCGATTTAAGGTCGGATATATTTTGCTAGTCTGCAAAACACTGCTTGAGTTTCACAGGAAAACAGTGTTGCAGAATCTCCCAAACAATGGAAGTGAATGATGACCAGTTTTTAAATGTAAAAAAAAAAACAGCTGGAAAAAGACATGAATGCCTCCATACTGCTCGTCTGGTGTAAAATGTAGTCTCCTAACTTTTGACATGCCATTTGCACACTGTCACAACACACACACAGTTCAGACAGTGTGCATGTGCTTCAAGTTAAGGGGGGGAGGGGGCAACTTGGCATGTTGGGGCTTGAGAAGACTTGGATTACACCAGAAAAGCAGTATGGAGGCATTTTATGTTTTAATTCTGTTTTTTTGTTTTTGTTTGTTTGTTTGTTTGTTTGTTTTTACATTTGAAAACTATGTATTACACACAAAAAAAAAGGATATTGCTTATTGCAGGGTGACTCCAGGTTCCCTGCAGTGGTTGCTTGATGCTGTGTAGAAGACAATTTTGGATTTCACTCTTACTTAAATTCCTCACTTTCTGTGAGAACTGTAAAAACACTCTTTCTTAGTGATTTGGTTTAGTAAGATGGCTGGAATTTAAAAATCCTGCCTGCTGTGTCTGTAAATGAAGCTTGATTAAACCTGCAGACACCTGACACCATCACTCATCATCACCCCAAACCTGCATACATTACAAATTAGGTGGCAGATTAGCTGCGAGAGAGACTGCACAATATCAATTTCACAGCAAAAAGAATAAATACAGACATGAAGAGGCAGAGGAAGCAAAGCACACAGTAAATCTCTTACAGAGGCTCAGGGCAGATTATTGTGGTTTCTAAAATTCACAGCGGCCGGCTTTATTGGCTTGCAGCCTGTTTAATATGCCCGACACAGCTTCCACGTGACGGCATGGAGTGTATACCCTGAGACAAGCAGCTTAGCACTGACATGGACAAACAACGCCTGAGGACACACAGCAGAGGTAGAGTAGGTTAGAGGTGGGCTGGAAGTAAGAGACAGAGAGGCAGTGTGTGTTTACATAGTGAATGAACCTAGTGGATCATGACGAGAGAGTGAAAGTGAGTGATGCAGAGCGCCAAGAGAAGAGAGTGATGTCTTTAAAGAGCAGGAGAAGGAAAGATGAAAAGGAAGGTGGGGGTAAACAAAGTACATTATGGTTGTGAAAAAAAAAATCATCTTAAATTCTAGTTTTGGTCAACATATTCTCACTCCCAAGTTGATAAATACAGCAGCTTGGTCAGTGGCCCCACGCTTCAAACTGTGAGGCTGAACACATCTAGTGTCAGTTTTGAATACATGCTGGGCTCCATGTTCAAGTTACCACTAATAAATCTGCAACATCTGGGCAGACTTTCAAAATTAAGGCACAAAAACTACATAAGTTGACTATGTCAAACAGGGATGAAAGTAACTTATCACAAATACTCAAGTCACTGGAATTAGGTAGTTTTTTGAGAAGTTTTTTCTGAGTAGATTTTCAAGTCTGTACCTTTACAGTGTAATGAATACTTAAGTACAAGTAATCTACTTAGTTACTTTCAAAATTATAATTGATTAAAGTTGAAAGCATAGCCAGACCTTTCATCTGCATTTTTGTAGCCAATAAGGTGATCTGATTGGCCAGTGAAAACCAGGACATTTCTATGGTTTGGAGTCAGGATGTTAATGATTAACCATTAGTTGATTAATCGGTATCAAGAATTTCCCCAATTAAAATTGTATCCATAAATATGTAAAATATAGTCTAGAAATGGCAATACTTCATTCGACATTGTTTTGTCTGGCGGAGCCATTTGTTGAACAAAAAAACTTAAACTTAAACTTATATGAGAAAAAAATGATGAAACAAAACAGAGAAAAATTGAAAATGAGAAAAAAAAGTTTTTTCACAAGCTATCCGTTGCGTGTTTGCACCAGAGGTGGTGCAAGCCAATCAGAGTTCTTGGGGAGGGACTACTGGCAACTACAGTCATGGTTTTACTGTACATGCACCAACAGTGAGAAGCGTCCATGGAAACGACTCATCTCGAACAAACAATGGCGGCTCCTGAAGAGGTGAGCATAGACACTGCAAGAGCATCAGTTATATCAGAACTAGAGAGTATTTCTTCTTTGAAAGAAGAGCAAATAACAACACTGAAGGCTTTATTAATGGGAAAGTTTTCACTCCTCTTCCGGTTAGCTTTGGCTTTGGTTCGGTGAGTTGACCTGATTGGTTGAAGTTAGCTTGTGTTAGATATGACAGATGGTTCATCCAATAACTTGCTAGAGGTTTACCTGCCCTTTTCCAAACAGTTTCTGGGGACGGTTTGTCAGATGATTCTGTGTAAGAAAACCATCTGGCATGTCAGGTTAAGTTTTATCACCATTTCACAGCACAAATGCCACACAAATTAAGCCCTGGTGCACATGAAAACAAAAACCAGAGGGCGCCTCCACTAATGGAGATACCCACAGCATCATAGCCTACTTTAATAAAGGCTCCTGACCAAGTTAACTGAGATCTGGGAACATGATGACAGTAAAGAAGTCCAGTGGGGAAAGAAGCACAAGTCAGGTGATCATACAGGTTGGAAACAGAC
>JAJHUR010091103.1:0-15879 GCA_027495735.1 Lutjanus campechanus
AAAAAAGGTAGAGCAAAGTATCAAAACAACTAATGACAAAGCTAAGGCATAAACGAGACAAAGTAGCAAAAGAAATACAAAACCTGATCAAACTTGGGAACATGGACTGGCGTGGTTCACAGACTTGGACGAGACAAGTAACAAGTGACGAACGGACACAGAGGAAGGGGACACAAAGGCTTAAATACACCAGGAAGAGGGAGGATGATGAGACACAGGTGAGGGCAATCAGGACAGGTGAAAATAATCAGTGATCAACCAAGGGCGGGAAAACAGACAAAGACAGGAAGTAAAGACAAGACACATGACAGAGGACCAAGACTACAAAATAAAACAGGAAGTGACTAAGGAAACTCCAAACCATGACAATAAAAGACAGGAATAACAAAGGCACACAGGGAAATCAAGAGCACAAAATAAAACAGGAAATAACCAACAAAACACAACCATGACAAGACTTGTGGTTTTGTTTGATTACCAGGTATCTGCACTTCTGTTGACATCTGTGAAAGCCACCTTAGATTGCCAAGCACCCATCTGTCATTCTATTCTTCCTCTCAGCTACCTGTTACTTGACCTTTCCTTTAACCTCTCTCTGTTTACCTGACATCCTAGTGATGTGACATCTGTCTTTGAACATATTATTTAGGACTTATTTCATGGAATTTATGAAGTTTAACCCATGGAATTTCTTTATTTGATTTGGTACATAGATGTCTGGACCTGTATCATAATCCCATTGTTGGATTTTAAAGCACTTACACTTGTGTATTGAATTTCCATTTACTTTTATGACTTTATGTCACCCATGGCTGTATACAAGTATCTGATGGCCAGTGATTCAGAGTTCATGAAGATATTAGACTTACAAAACGAGACAAAAATAGAGTGTTTGCAGGCTGGCTCTTTGTCTTCAGTCTTATGCACCTCAGATTCTACAGAAATGGAAATGCAAAATGCAAATGGGGTCAAAAGAGAACACTGAGACAGTGTAGGTAAGGTTGAGTGAGATAAAAGAGAAAAGTGGAAATTTTTCTTCCCTTTCATATCTCCAGGGACTCAGGATGTCAGGTCATTAGCTGTGAGATTATGAGATGGAGTTAATAGGGGAAGTGACACAGAATAACAACACTCTCCCCTCGTATTAGAAGCTGCTTAGTTTGATCTCCTTTCTGAACATTTCACTGCAATGAAAAGGGGTGGATATTGAACTTGCACATTTTGAAGCTTTAGCCATACCCATAATAAGTGAGCACTTACAACCTAAAACAAAATGAGTCCAGCGTATTTCTAGCAGTCATGTTGAATTTTTTATCAACTGATGGAAGCAGATGGGAAACCTGAGGGCCTGCTAGGCCTTCAGAGAAGGCCTAACATATCACTGTTTCAAATGTTATATTACATATATTATATTTGACTTATTTCATTTAATTATCAGGCTAATTTCTTCTAATTCTAATTTAAACTTCATTTTCTATCAACTTTGCTTCAGAAATAAAAGGGTTACTGTCCTGAAAACAGCAGAACAGAGTTATCCAATCACATTTGTCTTTTTTGTTGTCTCGCGGCAGAGAAAAGTTAGATCTGGCTCACTCACTGGTTAGGACTTCATCACTGGAACATAAGGCCACAGCCTGTGTGTTTGTTTAGGAAGTGACAGGTGAATTAACCAATGACATGTTGATTTACAGTGGGTGGGACCAAAAATAATCCCCATAGGCCTTCCTGAAAGCGATATTCCACTTTCCCAGAATAAACCACTCAATATGTACTCACCCATATGCTGATGTGATGATGGGTGAAGGTCTTCAGTTCACAAAACAATCCTGGAGTTTTAGGAGAAACAGGGTAGCAGCCTCATCCAGTACAATGGCAGAGAATGGTGACCACGGATAAAACGTTAAAAAAAAGAACACAAAACAAACAAAATGTCTCCATCCTGCTTGTGTGGTGTAATCTAAGTGTCGGCGAGCTGCGACATTAAAATTTAATCGTAAAAGACACCATTTACGCCATGTTTTTAGCAGAAATGTGCCCAGCCATGGAAAAACCAGGAACAAGTCTCCCGAGGGGCATTTTAAGTTATTTACAGATTCTGAAAGTGTAGTTTCTAAGCTTTCCAATAATGTCTAACACATGGAAATCTGAAAATATTTGAAGAAGATGTGGCCATTTGAATGTAGGCACTCCTCAAACTAGTTTAGTGAGAAATCCAGCCTGAAAGATTCTGAATCCTCACTTCACTGAGGAGCCAGGTAACACAATGCTGCTCATTTGCACCTCATTTATAGCCTGCAGGACAGAAACTACTCCTGTAGTTTGAACAATGGTTTACATTACCACACATTACAATGCTCACATTACCATAGCTAAACCTGCATTTTAAAATGACAATACTGAGCTAGCTAAGACTGGATTTAGTTAAAGTCACATATTAGTCTTTTAGTTTAGTTTTGTTTTAGTTAAAACGTAGTCCTCGTATCTAACCGTGCAGCCTTATACTGGAGACGCAGCACCAGCATCTGACCGCAAACAAAATAAGGGATCCGTGTCAGCTTAATATCATGACTTTAAAAGCACTGAATTACTTGCCTTAACGAATTTCGTTAGAATAAAATATAAAGAATTGTAAAATACAATTTCTATGAGGCTGTTCAGTCAGACAGCGACAGATCGCAAGTAATTATATCATCCTGGCAGTCTAGCGAAGATCAAGCTACGTGCGGCTTGTTCAGTCAATATTGTCTTCACTAACGTAACGCAGAGAACTTGGACATTAATGAAAACTCACTCCATAAGAAACTGAAAAGTATTCCTACAGACTTCATTGCCTCCGATCACATAAGAGGTCGGGGGTGCTTTCTTTTCGTTGGGGGCTTCTTGGTGGATGTAGTCATCTCAGAAGTAACTACTGTACATCTGTTCGCCTCAAGGTGTCCAATTATTCTCATGTCCTGTCACTCTCTTTCGGCAGCTAAAGAATCCATCCCTATGTTGTACATAAGCTCTGGAGAAAGTTTGCGGCTACCCGACTGCGGCTGCATAAGTAGCCATGTGGTTCCCTTTTAGCATGCAGCTGATTGGCCGAAAAAAGAACAAAAGCACTTGAATAGCCAAAGAAAGCCAGTATGCTAATTTACTGTTGTATCGCCGCACCCCCAACAAGGACCCGGCTACCGGAGGGAATTTCCTCTAAAACAACCTAAATTCAAATACAAAGTTTATTGTTTTAAGGCCCCCAACACTGATATTTGAAACATGGAGTGGCTTCTTCATGATTTCAACTTACATATTCTGCAAAAAAAATTTTTTAAAAATCGATTTTTCTTTGTTTACACGACTTGTGCTGGGCCGACTTGTTGCTGGTTTTCTCGTGGCTGGTCACAAATGTCAACTGTAGCATGTAGCCGGTAGGATGTAAACATGGCGTCGATCTCGCGATATTTCCACACGTGCGTCCATTAAGAGATATATGAAGTCTTGCGAGATCGACGCCATGTTTACATCCTACCGGCTATATGCTACAGTTGACATTTTGGCTAAAAACATGGCGTAAATGGCGTCTTTTTTAATGTTGCGGCTCGCGGACACTTTGATTACACCACACAAGCAGGATGTTTTTGTGTTTGTTTTGTGTTCTTTTTTTAACGTTTTATCCGTGGTCACCGTTCACTGCCATTGTACTGGATTTGGCTGCAACCCTGTTTTCTGCTGAAACTTCAGGATTGTTTTGTGAACTGAAGATCTTCACCCATCTTCATATCGGCATAGGGGTGAGTACATACGGATGATTATCTAAGAGTGGAATGTCGCTTGAAGGACAGTGATAACTTGCTTGAGACGAAGCAGTTGAGACTAATGTTGTTGCAAGGTGGCTAACTTGATAGCGCTGCTTTTTTCAAGGCGGACTTTTGAAGTGTCGCGGAGGACTGTGTTATTTAGTAAATGGCAATCATCTACCGTTTGATACAAGTTTAAAAATGTTTCTTATTCTGCTATCATTGTGTGGTGTTTGCTGCCCTCTACTGGGTTCTTTGTATATGGCAACTACACACTACAAGCACATTTCACAAGCTACCTGCTGCTTATTCCAGCAAAAACTCTTTCCTTTTTGCCCAACTTAAGTCCCAGCTCTGGATGGAATTAATTCTAATTCTAATCCAGATTTATGTCCACTTAAAAGCATATGTTCGTGTAGGTGTCTGAGATGGTGACCATCACAACATTCCCAGTCTGATTCTGGCAGGGGACTGTTGTTGCATACCACCCCCTCTCTCACCCCTCCTTCCCTCTGACACCCATACTGCCATACTTGCAAAAACAGTCCCCAAATTTGACTACAGACAAGCTGGAAACAGACACATTTGATATGCATCATTTGAAGCCTCCAGCACACACTGAAAGCCAATAACTCCAGCTATAACAGCCAGAAAACAGCTTTTTAAATATATGGTTATCATAGCATAGCAAGATTACAACAATAATAAACAACAGACGAACACAGCACATCCTGGCCACAGTCATAATTAAATTACATGCTGAGCAGTTTTACAAATGTAAATATACAGCATAAGAGTATATAAAAAGAAAGTTATAAATACATAGATACATATAAATCTACACATTCATGCCAATAAATGCATAGTCTCAGATACTTGAATGATACAGAGAAAAACATTACAATAAAGTAATTTAACAAAACTTTGACACAGTCTGAAAAAGCTGTGGGCAGAAGCTACAGCTTATGATGCCTACCCTTTTAACAGCATGTCATATTTAGCAAGGTCAGATCAAACAACACAACACAAAAACAAAAACACATATTATAAAACACGCCTCTTCCATCATCATTATAAAATGATAAAAATCTCTCCAGATGTAGTTTGTTTACCTTCCAGCCACAAATCATACGTGGGCACAGACTCCAACAGGGATGTCACGACACCAGAAATCTAGCAGCTGATACCATTTCCAGTAAATTTCCATGATCCTAATAACAAATTCAATACCACAGACAAAACGCTGAGGGGGATATTTACTGAGCCCGACACAAATCACTCTCAGAGGAGCATGTAGCCATGTCTGGAAAGTAATGCAAAAGACATGAAGTCTGTCACTCTATCTTTCTCATTCTCTCCCTCGTTATGCCTCCATGTCTTAACAGTTCATTTTAAAAGAATAGTTGTACACTTCTGGGGGTCTGTTCTCTATTTTTTAGCCTGGTGTTCAGCTGTACCGTGTCAAAAAAGAATTGAGTCCAAAGTTTCAGGATTTAGTTAATTTTGTTGTGCTTTGAGCATCGATCAGTTGAGCTGACAGAGCGCACTGGATGCGCTGCTGTGTGCACTGCTGCAGCCAGGGTGTGTGTGTGTGTGTGTGTGTGTGTGTGTGTTCAACTGAAAGGGAGACAGAGAGAGGGGAAGAGAAAGACAGATGGAAGACTATTGCATGCAATGTTTCTGAGAGTCATTAATTCTTTCTCTTAATTCGTTGCCCCTGCACATCACGACTTTTTCTTTTGGACAAGTCAAAGCACTATGTTACACGTGTAGTTGTTGTTCTTCAGTGCTGGTGGATGATTTTCTTCTTCCTTTGGCATTTACCAGCAGACTACAGCACCTGTAAGCGTTAATGCTGCCCTTGTCATGTCCAGAAGAACTGCATCTCCGGCATGTCTGGGACCTACAGTATGCTACTGTAAAAAAAAAAAAGAGCTGTGTCACGTTATCAGAATTTTAGCATCTGTTCTTGTACCGTCCCTACACTCTAATTTCATAAGATAGACTTTTTTGCAACCACCATTCCAAAGAAAAGAGCATTTTTCCATACTTTTTTGGCATTCTTGGAGTGAATGGCTCTAAGAATCAGTCAATCAAGTGAATCAAGCTCTCAGTGCTGCCCAAAAGCCCCTGAAAAACAATACAAGATGGTTTTGTAAAATATGTATGTAATATGTATGTAATATGTATGACCATAGAGAATGTGTTAAATTACTATCAACTCAGATAGATTACAAACAGGTGAAACATCAGTAATAAGAAGCTGTGTAACTTTTTTCTTGTACTTATGTAGAAATAGAGTCTTCGCACTTTTTTAAACTGTAAAAGACATAATCTGATGGAACAATTATGTCGACTAAACATTCATCCTAGACCTCATCTTTGAGCTCTACCGTCAGCTCGTCCACCCACGACTGTTGAAGTCCTGCTGTGTTCAATCCAGTTCTGTTATGTAGCATCTGATAAATGGAATCTGCCCTGCGAGTAACAGGATCAAAAGGAAAACAGCGTTTTCAATGTTATCTTTTTAATGCAGGGACTGTTAATGAAGAGGTGTAGCTACACCTAAACTTCTCCTTATCCACTGTGACGGTTATATCACCAGTGCAGAGCAGAGGTGAAGGTGCAGCAGCCAGGATGAACCAAATGAAAGAATGTGACTGATGCTTTTTTGGGGTGTTGATGCTGAAAAATAGGACAGCAGCCACTGCTGTGTGTGTGGGTGTGTGTTTACACAGGAAATAACAGGGCCGACTGCTTGATGCATGTCACAGGGAGCCAAGTATGTTTTGGAATGAGCATAAAGTGCATCAAACATGAAATACTAAGGAAGATGTGCATGATTTGGGGGTATATGTGTGTGTACATGTGGAAAGTGGCCAAATATTTTTCTCTCTTTGGTTATTAGTTCCTGAAAAAGGAGATATTTTACCTCCATGCGAGCAATCCTAATTACATACCATGAAACACCAACACAATGTAATACAATTACAAATATGAAATATGAAATGTGGGCATGGAGGTAAGAGAGGTAAGAAGGCGTTATAAGTTTGGACTGAGAGACACATTTTTTGTTTCTGTAGATTTGAAACTTGCTCAGTCATCAGCTGTTTGTTGAAATGCCTAAACATGACTTATGTTTAGCTTTGTCTGTGAGGAGCAAAGGCAAAAAACAACGTGGTGTTATAGCACAACAATGCCACATATGGGGGAGCTCGGGGGCGATGGATGAGTCAACCAAGTGTAAAGTTTTAGGATGGTACATTGCTCTTCACTTCCCATTTTCTACCGACAATCGAAGTTGTTTTTTTAACCATGAGCAAGATGATTCACCAAACCTCGCCTGCCATTCTTTTGACTATGAGGTTCCCTTACCTTAAACCAATAATTTTCTCTGCCAGGGTTAGCCTTGGGGAGATCATGCGATTGTTTTTTTCGCAGCTAAATTCTCATTCTACTGGACTCATCAGTCTAATATTTGTTGTGCAGGTTTATGACTGTATGTTCAAGGACTTCTCGTGGTTGCACTGATTCCTAGGCTGAAAACAAGGCTTCTCCAGTCTGTTGCAGGACATATTTTACTGTTATAAAGTTTGGTCTCATCTTAAACTGAATCATCTGCAGATTAATTCAATATCCAATATGTTGTGATTTGTGAAAGTTAAGCACCATACAAGATGAATAAACCTGTTTTGTTTGTTTTGCCATCCATGCACCTGTGTCATGTTCCACTGTCTGTTAAGTATTTTATTTTCTCCCTCATGTTTCATGTCTTGTCTTCCTGTTTTATTTTGTGATCACTCACCTCTGTCTCTGTTCCAGGTTCCTGTCTGCCCTGCCCCCTCCCTGTCTGTGTGCACCTGATCCCTGATTGTTTCTCCCGCACCTGTGTCTAATCACTCCCCATTAGTCCTGCATATATACCCTCTTGTGTCTTGTCTCGTTGCCAGTTCGTTGATGTTCACAGCCTCACGTGCCAGCACTCTTCACAGTCTTAGTCATAGCTTATTAGTGTTTGAACCTTGCCTGTTTTTTGACCTTGCCTTTTTGCCTCACGTTTTGGATACTTCTGCCTGGTTTGACTGCTTCTTTGTGTACCGACCTCTGCCTGGAATAAACCTTGTTTTACTGCTCTACCGATCCGAGTTGTGCATTTGAGTCCTGTTTGCACCGGGCTAAGTTCATGACAATCTGCATAGTCGCCATATTGGAGCGTTCAAGGTCCACTGGTACACAAATGAGAGATACAAAATTCATGACAAAATCAACTAAGTTGTTGAATTATGAAGCAATTTTCATTAAATCTGGTTTGTTGTAAACATGAGAGATTGAACATGACGGTGGTCAATTATTGGAACTAAATTCAGTGACTGGGTGTGATCGAATCAGTTCTGTGCCAAAACATGAACCTGCTCAACAGACACAACTTCTGCTGGGATATGTGAGCTCTGACCTGTGAACAGGAAACAGCAAGTGTAAATGATTTATAATTTTAGGTTTTGTGAGTTTCTCCAAAAATGTAGATCATTATATCTATTATATTGTTGTTAAGCTGCCTGGTAACATAACTAAATATTCTAAATGAGTGAGTGTTCTAACTAAATAACTAAATATTCTCAATATAAAACAAAATGTTCTTAATAAAAAACAAATTGTTTTATCTGAATAACAAAATTTTTCTAAATGTAGAAGTTTGGGCTCATCGTCCCATTCATTGTTTTGTTACTAAGTTACTATAGTTACTGTCTTTCCTGTAAATGATGTTATATTGTAGTATTAGATTACAGAGAACATGACCTCTGTGTCCACATAGTGCTGCCACATTAACTTCCTGCCCCAATGAAAACAACAAAAAGCCTGAACATAATAAAAGACAAAGTAACAACAACAACAAAATTACATTAGCTAATAGGCCACCTGTAGCTGTGACAGTTAGGTTGAGACCAAAATAACATCACCCCCACATAGCACAGATAGACAAGATATGAATATAAACAGTATGAATAATAAGAGGTTCGCTCCTCATTGAAAATCTCAGCATGTACTTAATGGATCACAACAAAGAAGAGCCAAAACCACCAAAGTAATTGGAAACCAGTGGAAGAGGAGAAGGGCTGAGACGGCTGGGGCTTTAGAAGATTCACTCGTCACAGACCTGTTTATACTGTTCACATGATGAGACAGACAGGCTGAGCTTGATTAGAGGATGGACAGGTGCTAAATGGAGCTTTGTGTGTGTGTGAAAGTGACGTGCATGAAAGGTTTATAAGTGTCCACGAGGTGCCAAACACTGCCTGTACAGAGAGGCAGAGAAATCACCTTCAGTAAGAGCCACAACACACACACACACACACACACACACACACACACACACACACACACCATCCAGTCAGTGTTTCACTGTAACTACCTGAATCTCCAAACCAAAAAGATCCCTCGTCATGACCATAAAGTGACTCATAAGGAGACAACTGCCTAGTTACAGCAACAAAAGCATCTCATTACAAAGACAAAATTTTAAAGCAATAGTTCACCCAAAAATGAAAATTCACACAGGGGTGAGTACATATTGAGTGAATTTTCATTTGTGGGTGAACTATCGCTTTAAGGCCTTCACATATGTTGAAATGCAAATTTTATGGCACAATTCTGAGGTCTTGTAATACTTTTATGTTTGAGAAAGTCCACAATGTATGTAGGGGAGGCCTGGGATGAAAGTACCAGAACAGTTGTAACGGGGACTTTTTCTCTTGTAACCCAGAAAAGGCGTGAGTAATAAATACAGAGCAAATAGAATAAAATATAAGAATATGAATTGAATAATATATACACAAATACAAAATGGAAGTGTTTTCTGTTTTAACTGTCATTTTAAAGTTGTAGGAATATTAAATACCTGGTAGATTTATCATATATTAGTTAATTTTAATTTGCATGTTTGCAATGCTTATTTAACTTTTCTTACAGAACACCTGAGTTGTATGTAGACTTTTATTTATAATGTCCAAATGTTCTAAATGAATAACATAGTGTTCTAAATAAAGAATAAACTGTTCTAAATAAAGACTATGTTCTAAATTAAGTATAAAATGTTTGAGATAAAGAATGGAATGTTCACATTAAAAACATTATGTATGATGTCCATTCTGTATTCTTTACCATCCTTTACCTTCTTTCTTCAGTGTTTGCTGTCCTTACTCTTTTTTTCCTTGTAGGTGTGCACGTACTAGGCCGATAAAGCTGATTCTGATTCATACAACTGACAGAGATGACACAAACAGTGAGCAACATCACTTCCAAACTGATTGTGTCTGTGTACTGAGAAAGTATGTTATCTGAAAAGTGAGAATAGCATAATACAAATGTGCATCCATTTGAATGAACACTTCAAGTCTTCTTTGCTTTAGGACTGACACTCAGTTAAATCCTGTGGGGTCTAGATTGTAGAGTTGCTGTGTTCCCTGATATGAGAAATAAAGATGGAGGCTAACATGTTATTATAACTGATAGAAATGAAGGGCACACCTATAAAGATAAAATTGAAACACTGAATTATAGTTTATTTAGCTAATTCTTTTTCTTTCCTCCCACTCTTTGATGTGTACACTGTCTCATCAGTCTGCGGTGCAGGGAAGCCCTCATCAGAGAATGTCAGCAGCTCTACAAATGAGCTCTGAAGAGGTCCTCGAGTCAGAACGAGGTCTGAAACGACGCCTGTCAAACCAGCAGGTGCAGAGCCTCAACGACAATCAGCTGCCTTCATTTGCATCTGACATTTCCAGGAATCCCATTTGTTGGGAAATTTCATCCTGAGAAATGTCAAAGGTTTTCACTTAAACTAAAGCTAAAGGTTCTCTTATTCTGCCTGAAAGTTAGAATAAATAAATTCACTTTGCCCAATAAAAAGTCCTTGAATTTTTATTTGCTAACAGTTGTGTCAAGGATGATTTAGAGCTGCTATGGTTGGATTTTTTTAATGTTTCAAAGTATTCTGATCGATTGAATTGATAGGTTTTGTTTGGGAAAAATAGACAATAGTGGTGAAAACTGGTTCAAAGTAGCTTTAACACCAACTTGTCATGATCTCTATTTATATTTTTAGTACTTTCTAGTAGTTTTAGTTTAACCTCGGTAAATTCAACAATTTAAACTGAAGACATCAATGTAACCAACACAATGCCCCCGTCACCATAATAAATGACAGAATAAATAGATCAAGTTAAATAAGCACTATTTTTAATGCAGTTTAGGCATGCTAGGAGTGTGGTTCTAAGGATGTTAACATTGGCCGGTTAGTTGCTCCCATAGACAACGGACATCTCTTCATGATGTCACCCAGGATTCTAAATAATAGAGCCATCGAGAAGCTCAGTGAGGTGGGTCCAGCCATCTCCGTCTTGGCAGTGCCTGATTCAGCTAGCTCCTGGCTAATCTTAAGATGGGCAAAGAGGTAGAGCATGAGTGGAGCTGAGGTGGCCGAATAAAGCAGCTACCTAGTGGCTATCTACCTGTGATGGCAGCCAACTGTCTGTCAAAATGGTCACGCCCTTCATAAAAAAAATAAAATAAAAATAAAAATACTAAGTCATTATTTTGAGATACAAGTTCATATTTACTTACAGGATCTTATGTTTTTTCCATCACAGAAAAATGGCAGAAATGGGCCTCCACTGAGAAAGACAGGGCATGGACATGCGTGCATGGAAATACAGACATGTTATACAGGTGTATATAACACAAATCCACCTGTTTGTTGATGTTGCTGTCACTGTTAACATGCTCCACAGAATTGTAGAGTGATAGCAGACTTCATGATCAAACAAAACAGCTTGAAATCTAACCAACCACTGGTTATGTGTGCAGTGTTTCACTTGATGTTGCCCAGTCAGAATCTCAGCAAAGATTCTGGTGTCTATAAACAGTATTGACAGAAAAGAGGCAGAACGGAAAACAGTGAAAAGAGCTTGGGCAGTGTGGGTGGAGCAGCAACACCACTGTGGCCGATGGGAATATGATACATTTGAGGGACATGAGGCCGAACTGAATGGGCATGACCGCTGTGAAATTCCTGCCCTGATAAGCCATGTCCGATGTGAAGAGTTAAAAAAGAGCCATGTTGTGTCTACAACACAAACCTCAGGAGATCGTGAATGAGGTGTTTTAGCTGCAGCTTATTTTCTGGGTTAAAGCAATATTCCACTCCTAGATGATAATCCACTCAATATGTACTCACCCCTATGCCGATGTGAGGATGGGTGAAGATCTTCAGTTCACAAAACAATCCTGGAGTTTCAGCAGGAAACAGGGTTGCGGCCAATGGCAGTGAATGGAGGCCACGGGTAAAATGTAAAAAAAACAAACACAAAATGTCTCCATCCTGCTTGTGTGGTGTAATCCAAGTGTCCGTATATCTCGCGCTATTTTCACACTTGCATCCATTAAGAGATATATGAAGTCTCCCGATACATTGACGCCATGTTTACATGCTGCCTGGGAGGCCTCAGTTGACATTTTGGCTAAAAACATGGTGTAAATGGCGTCTTTTGTGGTTAAATTTTAATGTTGTGGCTCACAGACACTTGGATTACACCACACAAGCAGGATGGAGACATTTTGTGTTTGTTTTGTGTTCTTTTTTCACATTTTATCCATGGTCTCCATTTACTGCCATTGGCTGCAACCCTGTTTTCTGCTGAAACTCCAGGATTGTTTTGTGAACTGAAGATCTTCATCCATCCTCACATCGGCATAGTGGTGAGTACATACTGAGTGGATTATCATCTAGGGGTGGAATATCCTTTTAAGTGTGCTGACTGGGTGCAGTCATGTAGGTTGGCGACGTGCCATTGTTGATGACATTATGCCGGTGAGACCTGTCCCCCACTGCTACACAGCAAACATTCACCAGAATTTGAAGTAGATCAGATGAGCGGTTCTCAAGATATGTGAGACACAAACGGACAGACAGAGATCCCTTGCTTTTATAGAGATCAGCCTGAATAATAAAAAAAAGAAAAATCTCAAACAGATACAAGCTTTTAGGATCTGTCATGCTCCATTTTCAAATGACATGTTTAAACTTACCACGCATTATCTGGCAAAGCAAGGACTGAGAAAACAGCAGCTTCCTAAATTTTCCTTTTTAATTCATCTGGCATACATATAAACATGTATATTAAAAATATTGAATGCAATATTTTGGTTAGAAAATGACATGTTATGGCAGAATCATATTAATGACTCAAGTACTTAATGAATATACATGTAATTTATGCAAATACGACCCTAGTTTTAAGATTTTTGAGGGTGAAATGATTAATGTGTAGTCTCACATAGCCAGATGTCTCTTCATAACACTCAGTGCAGGAGAAAGGTCTGGTTCCATACATACACATTCTGCTATAGAGGGAAAAACACCCTGCCTTCTTTGCATTTCTTTAAACCAATCACAAGTGTCTTGGGCAGAGCTACGCCCAGGATTCAGCGACGGTGCTGCTGCAAAACAGTGTCAAGGGGGAACTCATGTTGGTGGATTATTTGAATGTTGGGAAGTAATCTCTGGCCAAGATAACAGCTGTTTACCATTAGCATCCCAGGTGCTAATTTGCCATTTTCAGCATGTAGGTTGCGGCTCAGAGGTTGTTCTTGTTTCCCAGGGACTTTGAAAATGTAGACTGCAGATGCCGCAAATCCACTTGAAGCAAGTGAACAATGGTGGGACTAGCAACTGTGTGTATCCGGTGAGTCAGACTAATTAATTAGAAACATAACTGAGACCTCTATAGGAGATCAATGTAATAGATGGATGTGATTTCATGAATAGATTTCTGCTGAATAATGAAACAATGTGTGGTAGGAAAGGTACTTGCACAGCCATTGATATTTTCACCATGTCCATGTCATCTACGCCACCCAGTCTTTTCAAATGTGCTTGCTGAAAAGCAGTAAAACAAAGAAATGTAACTGTCCTGTAAGATGAACAGAACAGCAGTGCGTACCGGTACAACCAGTTTCTCTTTCAAGTGAGAATAGACAAATCCGGCAAAGTACCAGAAGTTAACAAGCTGCCATTGCTGTGGTGGCTCCCTACAGTATGAACATGAATGAATGCGAGATGTTGTAAGAAGTTTATAGTTTTCTACGCTTACTATTTATGTAACATTTCTTTAGATAACAACATCAAGGGATGTCAGGAAGAACCATTGCCGTTTGGCTGCTCCAACATCTGAGTCAAACTTCAACTTTGGACAAAAACTGAATGAAAAATACACAAACTTTTACCTGGTGAAGAGAGCTGCTGTCTGAGAGCAGAGACTCTACAGAGATTCACTGAGTGTTCAGAGGACCACCATGAGTCACAGAGGATCAAAAATATTAACAGAAATGAACTTTGTTCCTGAAAATCTTCAATACCTGTTGGAAAGTGTGATTTCATAGTACCTCATCACAACACGTGGTGGAGTTGGTCCATTTTTTCTCTTCTCTATTATCCATTTCTGGCTGTTGTCACAACCAGCGTCTAAGTACAATGTTAGAATTGAAGAACATTAATGTCGCCATCCTAAAAGGAACCTTCATCAGTTACTGAGGTTGTGTTTAATGTCGTCAATCCAATTACTAACTGCTGTCACCATCAGCAGGCAACAGCAGACAACATGTCTAAGAGTGAACCCCAGACCCGCAGGAGCTCTTCACCAAAACTTTGAATAATCTCAGGAGAGTCTCACAAATTTTGGTTTGAGTGACGGACATGATGTGCCACTGTAGTAATGGTGGCGCCTCAAGATGACAGAACACACAAAGTGGTCGTTGGATTCGTCTGTACTTCACCACTTGTGGTTCTAGCATTATGTAAAACTTGCTCTTTGTAAACGGAAGATTCCGAAGTGGTCAGTAGTTTAACAGAAGACATATTTTCTGCTGCTGTCCCACTGCCTTGGTGCTTGTCATTTTGATGGCCTAAGACTTTTCCTCAAGCACCACCCTCTGACCAAAATGTCCTTTCACCGAGTTGGTTCATCTACTGAGGAGGACGAAGTTGCTCAACAATTTTTGTAATTCATACAGAGATCTATTGCCTGATGGAACTCTTACAGAACTGTTAAAATATTTCCTATATGGTCACCTGTATAGTTCTTGTTGAATTAACACTGAGGACCAGACAGACTGTAGCTACATCAGAGCTGAAACGAGTCCTTGAGTAACTCGATTACTACATTGCCTTGAGGCCAACTATTTCCCAGAGGTTTCATTTAAATCTGGACAACTGTTCAGCACACTGTGACTGTGTTTTGCACTTGGGTTTAGTACCGACACTTGGAATTAAACGTGCCCCAGGGCTGAATTAGTAAAGACCAGAGTATTGATAAGCTCTGACTTTTGTAGGAGATGCAGACCCTCGCATCCCAGAATTACAACATTAAGGACTGTAGGATCACCACATGATGAGGATAGATGGAATTTGTCCTCTCTCACAGAGAACTCATCAACATCTGCTGAACCCTTGCTCATTTGAACCTTTGAGCCACAAAGTGCTTGAATGCCGACCAGCATTCAAGGATTTGTGTTAAGGAAAACAACTTTCAGATTTAAGATAGGAACCAGAGACTTGGTTAAGTGACTTTGGTAAAATTTACGATGACATTTACAACTCAACTCAAACATTCCAAGAGAGATTCCCGCCAGAAACAAGAGACAAAGAAACCTTACTTTGCCATGCAAAATTAAAGTGTATATTATCAGAATACTCTGTCTAACCACTTGAAAAATATTAGTGTTCTTGCTTATACATTTTAGAGGAACTGATTCCTCATTGTCTACCTCTTTGGATATTAACATTAACCTACTGATATGTTAATGATCTTAATCTTTGATCCCTCCATTTCAGATGAATATCATGTGTTTAGACTTTTTCAACAGCTAATGACATATCGATTGCAAGTGTATCAATGTCTAATTGGGAAACTTGTCACACCTCATAATATGATAAGTTTGAGTTAAATTGTCACTCTGCCTTTCTCCTGATCTCCAGATGGAGCCTTGGTGTGTGTGTGTGTGTGTGTGTGTGTGTGTGTGTGTGTGTGTGTGCTGTCTCTTTTCC